>JAVJIF010012721.1:0-141848 GCA_038442645.1 Agave tequilana | reverse complement strand
TCATGAGAATATATGAATGCAATTATGTTTATTTCCCCCGATTTTCTCATGAATCATTGCTTTGAAAATCTTAAATATTTAAGTCATGAAAGTCTATTGTGAGGGAGTTTTTCTTCGATTCAAATTTCGAATTTCTTTTGCTAAAATCTCATGGATTTGATCAAGTATGTTGTATTGAATTTCTTTTTGATATTGGAGTTACCGATGTCTACTTTGAGATGAGGATTATTTTAATGACACTAGTAATCTCCTTGAATTTTTCTTAAGAATCTAATAACTATTATGTTTCTACTTAAGCTCTGTATGTTTAAAATAAACATGTGTAGTTGGACTTGAATTCATAACCATGCATCATTTAATTATCAAGGCTCTAGTTGCTAAGCATATTACAATTTCACAAAGACATGGACATCACTACTAGAAAATTGCTAGTTTGAGGCGGAAAATTGCGTCAAAAATCCTTTCAACGCAATTTTTGTGTCAAATTATCGCAATTTGACACAAATGTAAAAAAGAGATGACATCTGTTAAAAATATTAATAAATGACAAATTGCGTCAAATTTTTGACACAAATTGAAAAATCCACAATACATTTTTTGGTAAAATTTTCCAAGTAGTGTTTGCGTCGAATTTTCAACGCAACTTGTAAAACTTTGCGTTCAATTTTCAACGCATTAAAAATCCCACGGGATTTTTTGGTGGAAAATCCTGTAACATATTATATCGAATAATCGCTGCATCAAAACTATGGCGTCAAATTAATGTTCGACGCAATATTTTACAAATTGATGCGATTTAGGGCTGAATTAGATCTCTCCTCTCTTCCTTCTCCACTCCCCAAAAACGTTCCCCTCCTCCTCCTCGGCAACCCCTCTGCACCCGGCCTTCCCACTCCTCCTCCCGGCGTCCTCCTCTATGGCGGCCCCCTTAACCCCCCCAACCACTTCCCCCCCTCCTCCGGGCCTCCAGCACCTGCTCCCTCCCTCCCCCGCCCCTCCCTCCTCCAGCCACCTCCCCCTCCCCCGGCCACCTCCCCTGGAAGCCTCCTCCCCCCGACCCCCCTCCTGCATCTCCCCCTCCCTCCCCTACCACCTCCCTCCCCCGGCCCCCTCTCCTCCCTCCTTCAGCTCTCCCCCTCGCCCGGCCACCTCCCCCTCCCTAGGCCACCTCCCTTCCCCCCTCCCCCCCCCCCCGCCATCCCCCTCCCCCCAGCCACCTCCCCCCCCACCGCCACCTCCCCCGCCCCCTCCCTGTACCTCCACCTCCCATCCCCTCCCCTGGCTACCTCCCCCTCCTTTCTCTCTGTGCCTCCTCCCCCGCGCTTCCCCCGCACCTCCTCCCTCGGCTCTCCCCGATCGGCCAACACCTTCCTCTGGTAAATTTTCATGTCTACTAATTATTTTCATATTTCCCTTATTCAATTTGTTTTTCATGCTCTTGGATGTGTCCTAGTAGTTTTGGTTTAGATTGGCTTGGTCAAGGTATTTTGAGTTATTTTATGGTTGTTAAGTTTTCTTATTGATTTGTTCAAGAAAGGCAAAAAAAAAACACAAGTTTTGATTTTTCTCCTCTGTATTGAATATCACGGAATCCTCGTATAGTAGTAAAACAAGGGGTAAGAGGCTCTGGTTTAAGACAAGGTTACGATCTTCCTATACGCTTACATTTTCTTTGCGTTGATTGAAAATTTCTAATCAACATGAACATTATCTAATTATTCTTAGTGAATTAAACTCATGAACAATGATTACCACATTTAGTTACTAAAGACTTGTCCACCTTCAAGTTTTAGGAAGGAGGAGACATGAACCTGGCATGGACATATGACACGTGACACAGGACGCTGGACACGGACACGTGATACGGGACATAGACACAGATATGTAAATGAAGCACGAATACAGACACATGACACGGACATAAGATAGACATCTGACACGTGACACTGGACACGGACATGTGACTCAGACATGTATATGAAGCCGGACACAGACACGAGACACGGACATGATACAGACATATGACATGTGGCACGAGACACGGGACACAGACACGTGACATAGGACACAGACATAGACATGTATATGAAGCATGGATACATACACGAGACAAATATGACATGGACATATGACACGGACACGGACACGACACACACATTATATGAAGCAAGAAACAGACACGGGACACGGACACGACATGGACACGGCACGGACACGGGACATGGCACGACAGGATCACAGATCACAGACATGGACACAGACCCAATAAACCCTAGATTCTCGTTCAACAAACAACGTACATTAGCTGTCTTATAATTACCCTCTGATACAAACAACTTAGGGATCTTGAACATGTCGTCTTCATAGACTTTTTATTCATGTCAACAATTAATTTGTATTGTTATTATTATTGGATTGTCCCTTGTGGACAAGTTTGGGATTATATTGTAAAGTTTGACACTGTATATGTATTGTGTGTATTTGACTAATATTTTGGTAGTACCTTCTTTGTTCTCTGGGCCATAACTACTCTACGTGGACCTGGAGAACACGGGGGAGGTATTGCCTAATTTAGTCAAAATACACAAAACATGTATAAATCTCCAACTATATAATGTAATTCTGAAAGGGATAGGACCCATCACTCTAATCCTAAACAATAATCCTGAACACAGACACAGACATGGACACAGACACGGACACGACCAAATGAATCCGAGATTCTCATTCAACAAATAACGTACATTACCTGTTCAAACGAAACCCTAAACAATAATCCTAACCTAAATCTAATTCTAATCACAATATACAACTAATTAACATATTTACTGCTTGTTATGTAACAGTGCCTATCCTGCAGTAAATAATAAAGTGGGCGATCGGTTGCTGAAAATGCACATTCATTGTCACATTCTCATATTTATTATATAATAAACTCTATTTTTAATCCTATTTATTATCTAATTTATATGTAGGCCTATTACTAAGGGAGAGGGAAGAGAGATGAGCCTAAAAGCCCATCAAAATTCTGATTAATTCAGAATAAATCAAAATCAGAAAATCAAGACAGATCAGGACAAATCAGAGAAGATAAAATCGGTTGAAAATTAGTTAAAATAAATCTTCACAAATCAATTGGTTAAAACCGAAGATCAAAGGAGTTTTCATCAAATTCATTACCCAATATAACAAATCCGACAGGAGATAAAGTCATATCGCGAAACCAGGGAGTACCACTCCCCGGGTGTGGCCACCTGGCCACATCCTTGCCGCAGAAACGCGACAAAAGTAGCATTTTCGTCGCTTTGTTAAAGCTATTGGGGGAGCGTTTGCTCCCCCTATCTTTGTACGCTCTCCCCTATTTGGTTTTGCCTATAAATACTAGGTTTTTCAGAGACTACAGGAATGTTGAAGCAGAGATAGATTTTAGGCCATTTTTTATTCTTTTTGGTGTGGGTGTGGGTGTGGGTTATTATTTTTCTTTTCATATAATTTTTAGTTTCTTTATGTAACTGAGAGGAGAGTAGAGTTTCATGGAGGAATGAGAGCAAGCTTGTACTGAGGGTGACACTGGAGTAAGTGAGTCTTTTCTTTCATTATTATTTGAATTGAATCGAAGTTTCTTTTTCTTCTTTACTCTTATTTTTGTTTCTTCCCTCTGATGTGTTGTAATCCAAGTGAATCTGATAACCTCGAGACTGCTTCGCTATTACAAGTGCCCTTGATGGCCTATAGTGATGAATAACCATTCTTTTGTTAGTTTAGTTTGCCCTTTATTCATAATGTAGATCGGGAATGCGGATGATCCTACACGCCATGCTTGATCGCCTTCAACGACTAAGTAAGTCACAGCTACGGATCCGAGGTATATGAGCACTGAAGAGGTAAGTAATTTTAGGTTTAACTTTCTTTCTTTTCTTTTAATTTTTAGTTTAGATTACCAACACCACAATCTCCCAACTTTTAATTACTTTTTTCAATTTCTTTGCACATATTCATTTTCTATTTCTCCACTTTCTCAATCAACCACTTTTGTCCTAACTTAACTTAACCTATTTTTCTTTTCTTTTAAAGAACTAAAAGAAGATTTTTAACCATTGATTGTAACTTAAAAGAGAACTTACTAAAAAAGTTTCCATCGCTAGTCCCTCCTTGTGGATCACGACCCGTATAGCCACTTGCTATTACTGTAGCATTAAGTACTTGCACTCTTTATTCTTAAATTCTAAAATTCTGTATTATTGGGTGCTGATTTCAACTCAATCAAATTTGGCGCTGTTGCCGGGGAGGGACGGTAAGTAATTCTCTTTTTAGTTTACATTTTTAGTTAACCTTCTTCTTTGTTCTTAGTGTACAGGCTTAACAATAAGGAAATTTTTACTGCAGTGGACATATAAGTGGCCCTGGACTCTGCTCAAGAAAACAGAGCCCAAATTCCTCATATTTGCTACATTCCAGTGGCAATCTGATTGAACTACTAACCTGTATTTTTGCATGTTGCTGAATTGCAAAGCTAAAATTCTGTAGCTATTTATTTTCTTATTTGTCTCACTGTACATACTTTCTAACCTCAACAGTAAAATAATGTTTGTTAAATACTTAAAACGGTTTAGACTTTGCATTTAGGCGCGTGTATAATAGTTTACATTTTATATTACTTGGAAGAGTGCTTGGAACAAAAAGTACGCATGCATAACATATAGTTTAAGAAATATTCTTGAGTGATTACATGCTTATTGAATGCTACTTTTCTATATCCTGCATACTTTGCACAATCAATTTTAAGGGCTTGTCTTATAAACAAGATAAGGTGGGAAAGTCATTACCCTCACTCAGCCCACAAACAATCTCCTCACTCACTAACCCAAGCCTAACTAAAACTGAGTAGACGTTAGCCCTAGGGACATCCCAAAGTCACATAGGAGACTGACCTAAGGGGAAAGTTGATAAGAATTTGACTCTTACCAAATCGGTGTCTGAGGTTGGGGATTGAGGGGCGAAACCCCGAAGTTTGGTGGTTTGGCATAATTAGACCTGTTGCTTAGGTACGGATACCTCCCACTGATCTTACCCCTACCTGGTCAATTAACTTGTGGTCAGATTCTACAATATACCCCCTGTGGACAGTCAACCAGTTAGGAGTCATTTAGACTGTCTAAGGTCTATCTTAACTTAGGTTAGATTTTTTTCTTTTTATTTGTTTACTTTTTTATTTGTTTTTCTTTATTTTTTTGACATTTCTTGTGTGATATGGCTTATAATAACAATTTTTTCAATTTAATGGTAATCCATGTTACACCCCTGACCTCTTTTTGGATATTACCAACCTGACATATATAACTTTAATCAACCTAGTGTGGCAGATTGGTCTTATCAGTCGATACATGCCCTAGTTCTAATACTATGAACAAGACTGGAATAATCATCACTACTTTTCATAGAGTCAATGAGGATACAACTCCCCCGAGTCTTATTGTCAACTACTTTCCAACATCCAGCTGCATATACTCCTTCTCCCAAATAACCATTAGAAGAATCAAATTGACTGGAAAAAGGATGAAGTCTTAGATGAGCTTGAGCGATGAATTCAAATTTTAGAAGAACTTAAAGCCTCGTCAAAATTTTCAAATCACAGATCCTTACGCTATTTTTCAAGAAAACATGCCAACTTAGAAAAGAGTATGATAACTATGATTCAATGCCAAAATGATCCACTCGATGTGATAGAAGCAAGACTTAGTAGATTAGAAAACATGCATAGGAATAAGAAAACTCTCCCTACCCAATCTTTGACTATTCCCGACACTTCTAGCCATATTGATGAAACCAAGAATTATCATATCTTGAAGATTTTAACCAAGATTAAATTTCATTACAAAACCTAGAACTTGATCAATATCAACCCATTGACGTATCAGAAAATTTTCATTTTAATGAGATTGACTTGATTATGAATGTGAACCCAATCCCAACTTTGTGATTCAGTTTCCATCTTCGAATCTATGTTGACTATGGAATTTTTACCAATTCAGACCAATTTTCCGAGCCAACATTTATTCCCGTACCCATAGATCTAGAAATGAAATCATTAATTTTTGATAGTCACATTCCATTGATGGGAAAAGAATATGAATTTTAATTCTTGGACTTGGACTCAACTCTTGAGCCAAAACTAACTCTCGAACTCAAAGTTGATTTTTTCAAGTTTAGTATTGGTTCCTCAACCTATCATTCTTGAGCCCAAGTCAACCATTCCACCAAGTCACATTCTTTTGTTGGACATAGGTATAGACCATGATGACTCCGTGATGATTTTCAAGACTGGTCATGTAAAGGAGTAAGTTTCACGATAGGATCTTTCATGATCCTATTCATATTGGGGACTGTAAATGTGTAAATATAAAAGAGGTCAATAAAGATGGGTTCCGTGAACTATAACATTATCTTGATTGGGTAGCAATGTTTGACCTAATCAGACCACCACCGGAACCACCACCATAAGGTAATATTTTCCTTCCCTTTCTTCTTTTTCATGCATCTATGCATTAATTCATGCATTGAGGACAATGCATGAGATAGGTGTGAGGAGGGTTCTAACATAACTTAGGTTTTCTTTTTATTATAAATTTTTTTAAACATTTTTCTTTACTTTTAAAAAACTTTTTAAAAATAGAAACAATATTTTGACATATTCTTTGTAAGAAATTAAGTCAATTTTAGGAATAAGAGAATCATAATTAGGATTTCTTATATTTGGTCAAAATAAGATTTTTGTTTGATTTTTAAGATTAGGAAGAAAATTTGAAAAAGTAATTTAGTCTGATTTTTACCTTGATGATATATGCATGCTTTATACATTTACATACTTAGGTTCAAAAAATAAAGATTCTTATGCCTTATTAAAATAAAAGAAAAGAAATATATAGATATATAATATATATAAAAAATCCTCTGATTAAGCTGGGTATTTGTGCCTCATAAATCAAAAGTATTCACGCTTAAAAAACGGTTCATATAATAAATCCTTAGTTTTATGGTCTTATTTGCTCGAGTCCCTAAGTTCTTGGGGTGTTTTCGCAACCGGTACCCTAAGACCGTTTAGTTTGGGAGTTACCGATTAAAGGCTCGTTACATGGGAAGATTATAAAGCCTAATAAAACTAAGGAATAATATCACCAAAAAATAAAAAAATAAAAGAGAAAAAATAATAAGGCATAAGATTAGTGTTAAAGAACCCCGAGTCAAAATTTCACGATCACAAAGGTGCATATGACTTAGGGTAAAATAATAAATTAGATGAGAAATACAGCTTGATCCAGCCGTGATTGATCACAAGTTTTTGAATTAAGACTAAGCTTAAATGAAAAGTTCTGTTTTCTATAACTTATAAATTACTTAATTCTTATAATAATTTTCAAATATTTTTCTCTTTCAAATGTATTTTTCAAAATACTAACACTTTGTTTCTCTTTCTTATGGATTTTGTGGGTGTAATCTACTGAAAGCTTTCACGAGACAAAACTCGTCATCTAGGGGAAATCTAGAGGTTTAACGACTTGTTGCACATGCTCAGTGCAATCGTGTGACCTGCGAAAGTGGTCTAATATTTTTGGTTTAGTTTTGTTATTTTGTTCGAGGACGAGCAAAAGATAGGTATGGGGTGTGATCGGCCGTTGATATTGCACATTCATTATCACATTCTTATCTTTATTATATAATGAACTCTATTTTTAATCCTATTTATTGTCTAATTTTTATCAAGCCCATTACTAAGGGAGAAGGAAGAGAAACGGCCCAAAAGCCCATCAAAATTCTATTTTAATTCAGAATTAATTCAAAATCAGAAAATCAGGGCAAATCAAGGCAAATCAGAGAAGATAAAGTCGGTTAAAAATTAGATAAAATAAATCTTCACAAATTAATTGGTTAAAGTTGAAGATCAAAGGAGGTTTCGTTAAATCCAGGACCCAAAACAGCAAATCCAGCAGGAGATAAAGTCATATCACGAAACTAGAGAGTACCACTCCTCGGGTGTGGCCAGGTGTCGCGAAAACGCGAAAAAGGCCGCGTTTCTGCCACTTTGTTAAAGCTGTTGGGGGAGCGTTTGCTCCCCCATCTTTGTATGCTCTCCCCCGTTAGTTTTGCCTATAAATACTGGGTTTTTCAGAGACTACAGGGAACGATGAAGCAGAGATAGATTTTAGGCCAGTTTTTCATTCTTTTTAGTTTACGTTTTTTTTTTGTGTAATTTTTAGTTTTCTTTATGTAACTGAGAGGAGAAATGAGTTTCATGGAGGAATGAGAGCAAGGCTTTTACTGAGGGTGACACTAGTGTAAGTGAGTCTTTTCTTTCATTATTATTTGAATCAAATCGAAATTTCTTTTTCTTCTTTACTCTTGTTTTCATTTACTTCCCTCTGATGTGCTGCAATTCAAGTGAATCTGATAGCCTCGAGACTGCTTCGCCATTGCAAGTGCCCTTGATGGCCTATGGTGGTGAACAACAATTCTTTTGTTAGTTTAGCTTGCCCTTTTATTCATAATGTAGATCGGGAATGGGGAAGATCCTACACGCCATGCTTGATTGCCTTCAACGACTAAGTAAGTCGTAGCTACGGATTCGAGGTATATGAGCACTGAAGAGGTAAGTAATTTTTAGGTTTAACTTTTTTTCTTTTCTTTTAACTTTTAATTTAGATCACCAACACCACAACTCCCAACTCTTTTATCACTCTTTTCAATTTCTTTATATATATTCATTTTCTATTTTTTCCACCTTCTCAATCTACCACTTTCTTCTTAACTTAACTTTAAACCTATTTTCCTTTTCTTTTAAAGAACTAAAAGAAGAATTTTTAACCATTGATTGTAATTAAAAGAGAAATTGCTAAAAAAACTTTCATCGCTAGCCCCTACTTGTGAAATACGACCCGCATAGCCACTTTGCTGCTATTACGATAGCATTGAGTACTTGCACTCTTTATTCTTATGTTCTAAAATTCTGTATTCTTGTGTGCAAGTTTCAACTCAATCAGTGGGACAGGAGTTGGGTGCACTTGGAGAAAACAAATGTGAAATATAGAGACGGATGTGAAGAGTTTGAAGAATTGGCTTTTTGATCATTCAGCCATTAATAATGAACTAAGTTGTCCGTGTAGGATTGTAAAATCAAAAAAATGCTTGACAAAGGCAACATGAAGTTCCATTTACAAAGGAGTGGTATCAAGATTACACTCGTTTTGAGTGGTGGCATTTGCATAACGACCAAGACAACATCCCTCACCGAATAAAAATGACAATGATGACTAGGGTCCTGGTGATGGTGTCTACTGTGGTGGTGTCGACTATCACGGTCTTCTAAAGTTCACTTTTACATAATCCGATCGATGAGGGCCTTAGTGATCCGATCGATAATGGCCCAACTGATACTCCTCCTTCAGGACTAATCATTTTTGTGAGAAAGTTAAAGAATTGCATGCTCTACTATACCCAGGCTGTAAGAACTATTCCAGACTGTCTTTTATAATAGAGTTGTATCTTATCAAATCAAGGGGTAAGATGAGCGACGTCACATTTGAAGAGATGGTACATTTATTGAAGAATGCATTCCCTGATATAAAATATACCAGATTTATTCTAAAAGACTAAGAAACTTATTAGAGTATTGGGTTGTGATTACAAGAAGATTGATGCGTGAAAAAATGATTGCATGTTTTCTGGAAGCAAGACGAAAACATGGATGCTTGCAAGGTATGCAATGAGCATAGATGGAAACCTAACAAGGCTTCTTCACTGGAAAAAAAGAAGGAAAAAAGTATCTAAAAAAGTTCTAAGGCATTGATTCTAAGGCTCCAAAGGCTCTATGCAGTGGAAATCACAACAAAGGATATGAGGTGACATGCAGAGGAGCGTCGTGACGATAGGATCTTAAGGCACCCTGCCGATTCAGATGCATGGAAATTTCGACAAGAGGCATGTGGAGTACTCATTAGAGCCGCGTAATGTCAGGTTAGGATTGGTAATTGACGGGTTCAATCCATTTGGAAACATGAATATTAATTACAGTGTATGACCCGTCTTTTAATGATTTACAACCTACTCCGGGGTTGTGCATGCAGCTGTCTTATATGATGATGTCACTGCTTATTGAAGGTCCTACATGTCCAAAGCACAATATCGACATCTACTTGCAAGCCATTAACAGAGGAGTTGAATATATTATGGGGTTCAGGGATATCAACTTAGGATGCGTCCATGAAATAATACTTTCGGATGCGAGTAACCTTATGTAGATGATCAATGACTTTTCTGCTTATTCTATCATGTCTGGTGGAGCATGCCAGGCTATCTTGCTTGTCCTAGTTGTGTAGATAATACCATATCTGAAGGGCTATATAAATCAAAGAAAATGTTTATATGGGACATGAACATTTCAGAGAAGATCCTCCGTAACCCTCTACAGGGCAGGATGTCTTGTCAAGTATGGGTAATCTCAATGTCATATTCGGGTTGAATTATAAGAACTCGGTAGATACATAATGGAGGAAGAGAAGTATCTTTTTTGAATTGTCATTTTGAAAAGATAATTTAATTTGCCATAATTTGGATTTAATACACATCGAGAAAATATTGGTGAGGTATTGCTTAAGTCGTTAGATGCTTTAAAGCAAGATGTTTATGACAATGTAAAGGAGGACATTAAAAAAAATAAAGTGCCCTTTCAAAGTTCCAAGTGCATCAACATCCAGAGATTCGCGACATCCCTTATGTGTTCTGAAATTGCATAAGTATCATCAGATATCTTCTGTCTAGAGAAAGGCGATGTGTGTTGTTCTAGGTGGCGTGAAAGTTTCGAGTGATTATTCTCCTAATATTGCATGTTGTTTAATTCACATAAAATTCGGGGACCAAAGAGCCATGACTATCACATGCTAATCCTACAGTTGCTTCCAATAGCAATTTGCAAGTGGGTTTGTCAAAGCAGATAGTTGATGCAATAATAGAGTTACGCGATTTTTTCAATGATTATGCTCCAAAAGCAACAAGGCGAAAGATTTTGAAAAGTTGCACACTGACATTGGTCCAATTCTATGCAAGCTTGAGGAGTAGTTTTCACTTACGTTCTTTGTGGTGATAGTTCACCTGACACTTCATTTAGCTCAAAAGGCGAATATTAGTGGATGTGTGCACTATCGATATATGTATCCTATCGAAAGGTGTGCATATATGACATATTTGTTTGCATTAATTGATCATTGTAATTAATTTAATCCTATATAATTAACATGTCATGAATTTTTCTGTTAACTTAGGTACTTAGGTTATTTAAAATTTTATACATGAAATAAGAGGCGACCAGAGGTTCAATAGATGAATTTTACATCATGGAGAAATGCTAAGTTACTACTCGCGGTATATGGAAAGTAATGCAGAGTTCAAGAACAACCATGATATCGACGAAGAAAGGCCCCGACTTTTCATTTTTTCGGTTCCTGGTGAATACAGTGCCTTCCAACCTCAGTACAGGACACTCAAGTATGCCGAAATGCACATCGCACATAATCATTGCTTGTTTAACTGTGATGTAGTTACCCCTTATATTGAGTACGTTACATTATAAAAATTTTAAACTTTTATAAATTTAAAAATTTGTGAATTGCCTCAACATGTCATGTATATCTTACAGACAACACCGAAAAATTATTAAGGACAGATTCTCAGCAAGAGCTTCTAATTATAATTGGCTTGTTCAAAATGCACAGTATAAGGAATTTCTAAGATGGTTCCAAGAATGTGCAAGTGTTATCAATAATATATTCACATAGCTCTAGTCTAATAATTTTGTGAAATAACCTTATTTAACTAAATAGGCTGCAGGAGAGACCGGATAGATGCAGATCTATTAACTTTGTCTCATTCTCTTGAGTTTAAAGTTAAGGCATACAAAAGCTTTGATATACAAGATTTTAAATTTCACATGAAGTCATCCGAAGAGTCTAACTGTACTCAGAATAACAGAGTTGTTGTCATGGCAATGACGACAAGCTACGCCAGTGTACATGATACTGATCCAGGGAAGGAGTTATTATTATTACGTGGTGATCAAAGATATTATTGAACTATTGTTCAATATGGGGAGCAGGAAGATCGTTCTGCTTGATTGTGACTGGGCTAATGACAATAAGAACAAAACAGACAAATATTGCTTCATACTTATTGACTTTAGAAGGCCAAATAAGAAAACTTGTTCCTTCATTTTACCTTCTCTGGTATTACAAGAATTCTTCATGCCGGATCTATTGGATAATCATGGGTTGTGCCCATTATCACAAAACTAAGAGATACATTCGATTTAAGTATCAAAGGTGAATGCTTGAAGGTAATGCCTATCCGAACCGATCTAATGTGACATCTACTTCTACTGATGGTGTTGACCCTATTTAAGAGTAATAATTCGCAATGTATTCTAATTTATTCCACTTTAATTTTAATTATATTCTGAATTTTTCAATGTAACACAGTATTAATGTTCGACTGCTTTTACTTTATATCTGGAGATGATCTAACTGCATATATATGCTTTATTTTTAGAGATGAGCTAGTTGCATGTATTGTATGACTGCTTAAGTTTATTTGTTGTGTACTTTATTTTCTGTGTTGACTTTATATATATTTATTGTACGACTGCTTAACTTTATATCTAAAGTTTATAATTATAAAATATAGGTCTTCTAAAATGGCAACATCATCCTCCAGTAAGTCCATGCAAAAACCAGGCCGGTTGGTCCGATCCATATTGACGGAGATGATTGCCTATTTGGCTCTCACTACGATGCACTCTCAGATCACATTAGTCATCATGTCTGCCATTGCGATGAGTTCTCTCCATCCCTGACTTGGCCTGAACACAAAAATTTAGAGAGAGTTGAGGCATTATATTATGAGTTGGTTGTAAGTTGTTTATGCTTTATTGAAACTTTATGTTTATATTTATGCTTTACTGAGATTTTAATCTAACTGACATTGTGTTATATGCAGAGTGATTTTTCACTGCTGGCTTGGAATGACATGGAGGATATTCCAAGAAAGTTTCGCAAGTGGTTCAACGACAATTCCGAGAATTGGTGGAACGACAACAAAAATCGTTTCCTGTGTCATATCTTTGATCGCTGCCAGGGGTCCATAGATAATGCTACTGCAATATAGCCAGACAGAGTTGATAGTGAGACTTGGATAAGCCTCTTGTCGACATAGAAAACAACAACCAAGACGACGGGAGCAGATTGGTAAAATAAAAAAGTTTTGAATTGTTTATATATTATTATACCTGAAAATTACTGACTTGTTTTTTTTTAATTTGTAGTCGAAGAGGAAAAATATAAAGCCTCTCATGCTGCAAATAACTTGCCCCGTAGGATGGGTAGAGACGCTCTTTTTGTGTAAAGGGAAAATTTGTAAGTATAAATTTATATTCATTTGGTTTATAGCATATTTGTTTTTTAAGTTAATCTAATTTTTTTAATTTTCTTGCATTTCTAATAAAGAGAGACCCGCGGGAGGGAGCCGAGCGCAAAGGATATTTACAACAAGAAATTCTAGAAGATGGATGCGCTCGATACTCATGAGGGCGAGCTTCCTATACCCCACACCCAGGGTAAGCCAGTCACCGACGACGCCATGTCTATTGGTGTAAGTATTAAAAATTTATTTATATATCTTTATATTTTATGAAATGATAGAAATCAAATTATATTTTTATCATGCCTTTGTTAATTTTCAGCTCCAACTCGAGAAGAATTATGATGTGGCGATAGCAACTGGCAGCAATGAGAGCACCGCCAACACACGAGCGACTCTCGAGACATTTGGACGTGTGACGAGACTCAGGCTGCACGTAGATGTTCCACCGCTAGGAGGGATGCCTACACCACCCAGGTTGAGCAGGAGGTTCAGGCAATGGGCAACAGTTAGATGCCAACAGAGAGAGGATCGCTAGTTTGGAGGCTGCTTAGAAAGATATGCAAACAATAAACAAAGCGCTGGGCAGCCTAGCAGCGGGGGTGACGACAATGCTGGCGGGAATGACAACGAGGCTTAGGTGAGATTGGGTGTTATGATTGTGATTGATATTACTTATATTTTGACTTCTATTTATTATTATATATGTTGAGATTACTTACACTGTGACGAGATTGGTGAGTGGTTATTATTATATTTGGTGAGATTGTATTCGATTAATATTCTATTTGGTTGTTTTTTGGTTGAGGTTAGTGCTTGTTTGAGATTACTTAGACTTTGATGAGATTGATGATTGTTTGAGATTACTTAAATTTTAATAAGATCTGTGAAGATGTATAAATATTCATTTTTGAGATGTATATATGTATGGATGTAGAGAGCACGCTGCAGTTTTTAAAAAAAAAATGTCTGCAAATTGCGTCGAATTTTCTACTTTCGACGCAATTATAAGACAACACTTGTGTCAAACTATCAAATTCGACACATTTGTGACACAAAATTCAATTTTATATTAAAAATTCAACTTTTTCATAAATCTGAGATAGGGCCAGACAACATTTTGTATCAAAAATAAAATATTCAACGCAATATTTCAAATAATTGCGTCGAATTTTTTATATTCGACGCAGATTGGTTGCATAAATCTCATTTTTTAAAAAAAGTTTAAACTTTCCCATAACTTTTGGATCGGGTTAGACAACAATTTGAGTCGAAAATTATTTTTCGACACAAATTTAGGACTTTTAAAAATTATCTTTTTTCAAAATTTTGAGTTGAATTTTCAACGTAAAGTGTAAAATTGCGTCGAAATTCGACGCAATATGTAAATTTAAAAAAAAGGAAATATTGTGTCGAAATCCGATGCAATATTTGATTTTGCGTCGAATTTTCGACGCAATATTTGAGGCGAGGTTATTTGCATCGAATATTTTCGACGCAAAACAGAAATTTTCGACGCAAAATGCCTATATTCAATGCAAATTTGTGACACAATTTGACACTTTCCACGCATATACTTGCAAGATTGGTGGGTGATATTTTATGGCAAGTGCATCTTATATATGATAATAAGAGATAATAACAACATGGAAATAGAAAGTGTGAGATATTATACATGGTAAATGTCATAGCCTGAGACTCTTGTTAGGGCCCCTTTTCCTTCAAGTGAGGAGTGTGTGAGGACAAAGGTGTTGTCTTCTAACTTGTTAGTGGCCCGGACCCACCCATTCCCTTCTTTGAATCCTGGTACGTGCCTTACTTTGAGCTGTAACCTCAGCTAACTCTTGTACCCAGGGCCAATCCAGTTGTAAGATTGAATAAAGTCATAATTGAATTGATGCTTTAAGCTTGACATATATCACAGTTTAGGTTCTTGCAAATTTTCTAGCAAAGAATCATAGAAGGGTTTTGATCCTTCTGTTATGTGTTATGTGAAGTTGTCTCCAGCTGGATTTGCAAAATTTATGTTTTGGTCATATACACCCAATGAAAAGGGAAAGTGATTTCTGATGAACTTAATTATGAGCAGAAGTCTTGATCTAAGCAACTAATTGAGCCTTCAATATTTAATCTGATGTTTACTCATTTTTATCTGTGATGAAGTTGTTTTAAGACACTGGCATAGGTTAAGTGGGAGGAAAAATTTCTGCAGGATAAACTAATTATCTTGGATATGTATATGGGGAAAATTTACGACTATTAAGTTAAAAGAACAAAGCTGCCTCTTGCATACATAACAACATTATGCATCATCTTTGAGGTGACATTTGGTTGCAAAACAAAGAGATAAATGGCCGAAAACAGGTCCACAGTCATGGAAATGAGTATTTGTTTCATAATTGATGCATTACTTGAATGAAATTGCTGGTACCTTTTTGAGACCTCTAAAAAATTTAAATTTTTGATAGCTATTGACATTTGGAATTAATTGCAAGAGAAATAATTAAGGTGGTGGATAACAAATAAATCCTGAATATTTATGCGACCGCAAAATTTGAATTTTGCTTTGTCAAAAAAATGCTATGATATGCCCTTTTGCCAATACAATTTGGGAAAAGAACTGAAACCAGTGATTTTATCTACAACACTGATTTTTGAAATTGAAGGGGTTTACTTTTCCTATGTAAAAAAAAACATGTTGGCAAGTGGAAAGTAGTACCTAAAAGTTATGAGTAGAGGATGGCAACAAAAATGACTATTTATTTCACCAACCCCTTTTTTCCTCCACCACTTGGTATGTTTGGTCATTTGATTAAGGGAAAAGTTACCTGGAAAGGACAAGGAAAAAAATAGAAGGGGTAAAAGAAGGAAGTAAATGAGAATGATAGAATATTATAAGACTCGCTTCTTTTATGTTACACATTTAGAGATTAAGGATTAATCCTATCTAAAATATATACTTCCTTTGTTCCTATGAGATTCCTTGTTTACCTCTATCATGATGTATATCCAAGAAATTTATGCACTCTGAAGAAAAATAAAATAAATAGAATAAATGTTATAAGAAAACTCAGAAATTTGCATTTATGCACAATGACTATGTCGAACGCCCCCTCTTAAAAGTATATGTCAAGTCTCACCATTATCTATTTAAAGTTCAATTGCCAACTTGTTTTGTAGCATCACAGTTTAGCATGATATATGTTCCCGTTGCAATTGCTTAAAGTTTAAGACTTTTCCATTACTCATCCTAATAAATGAATAGGATGGTTTATATAGGCCTCTTCTTGTCTCTTCCTTTGTCAGGGTCTGCCTCTGCCACTTTGTTGCCTCTCTTGTATTGAGCAGATTAGAATTTCGAGTGCATTGAGCAACGTGTTAATGTGAATGCAAATTCATTATTAGTAACCAGTACTCCGAATTTAATTAAGTCATATATAAATGAAATTTCAAATAGATTTGTATATGGTTCAGTGTCACCATTTAATAACAAATACATGATTAAATACTCGGAGTAGCTATGTGGGCTAGTTATACCTATACTTAAATTGATTCAATGTTGAAGAGGAAAGCCTGTTATTCTCAGCAAACTTAATAATTGCTGTAGAACTTTGTAAAATGGTTAGTTAAGTGTAAATTTACAGCTAACTAGTGATTAGAACTAAGTTAGTAAGGATATTTATATGATAGTCGATGAATCCATCATTGATACGTAGCCAACCTAACACGAGAGTGTCTTCCTGAACAAAATCAATAAACCGAGGAGTGAATAATAGTATCCTTCAATATAACCAAGTAGTATCGACCTGGTATCAGGTAATGACTGCTTGTGCACTAAGACTTTTAGGCAAAACTCTCAAGTATCTCTACCACTGATAAACTGATACATCTGATGAAATTAATAATCGGTAAGATCAAGGATTTACCTTGATATTCATGAATGAAAATTCATTTAATTACAAAATTTAGAATTAAGAACATGAGCATGCATTGGGCATTTGTATGAAGTTGATCGTGTGTGGCATATTGATGATATAATTGGTGATCAAAAAAATATATTGTAATGTAACTGACAGTGTGTGTTATCTTGATAGTTGATGTGAATGTGATATTGTGTATGTATATTTTGTTATTTTATGCATACATGAAGGAGGGGTCGGCGGGAGTCGGTGGGTACCAAAATGGGGTTGACATTATCTGTTGTGATACGAAGGAAGGGGCCAACGGGAGCCGGTCGGTGCTAAGATGGGATATGACATTATGTGTTGTCATACGAAGGAAGGGACCAACGGGAGCCGGTGGGTGTGAAGACGGAGTATGGCATTGTGTGTTGTGATACGAAGGAAGGGGGCCGGCGGGAGTCGGTGGGTACGAAGACGGGGTATGCGATGGTCTGTTGATATAGAGTAAAAAAGTTGTTCATTCAAAATGAATAGTGTTATATGCTTGTCCTTGATGTAGGATTGTAAAACTTTACTTTATTAAAAGAGATAATGAAATATTATATGATGTGTGAATATGTACGGGGTTAATCCATGCAGTATTTCAAGTGTGATATGATATACAATATATAAGTATGTTTTGTGATATATGTATTATCTGAATTAACTTATTATGATTAGTGTACCATCTTGTATAGCGTATGAGATATATATACATGAAATGAATCCGGTAATAAACTAAGTCACAAAAGTTAAGTATTTGATATAACTCATAAACTCAATAAATTACAGTACAGAGATTTAAGTTATAGTGTCATTGAACGAAGGAGTCAGGTCATTCTACAGACTATAGAAATAGTTGAGTTGACTGTTGACTGTGACATAATTGTTTCTCTTCTTTGTCCATACTCGTCTTTGTTAATTGAAGAAAAGCATGTTTTGTCTTATTTTGACATGTATATTATTTTCTTGATCTTTTTTTACTCTCCTTACTGAATTGTTGATCTCACTCTCCCACAGATTATTATATTTTCAGGTTATGGTAAGGCGAAGACCCAATTTAAGATTTCAAGCGCTTCGTTGAAAATTTTGTTTTATAGAAAAAATATTGGAGTTACAATTTTGTGTATTTGTAAAGCTTCATATTGTATATGTTTACTGTTTTATTTGATGTTATCTATAGCATGAGTTAGATGGCGATGATCTTGATGAGTTGGATTTATAAATAATTTTGTGTTATCTTATTTAAGCTTAGAGGTACTCTCGAACTTATTATATTATGATTGTTGAGATGTTATATATGGATAAGTAGGCGATGTCAAGCTGAAACATTATTATGATTGCTGGATGATTGACGAATTTAGTTTATGTGTTTGGATTGAGAATAAGTAGGCAGATGTTGACCGAAATTACTGTGATTTTGTATTGTCAGGTTAGATCAATTTTACAAAGAAGGTGCTGTCAAAATTTTCAAAGATTTGATCTCAAAATTTTCAAAGATTTGAAGATGATTATGATAATCTGTCCGTTTAAAAGAATGTTTATGTAAATTGATGATATTAAAAATCTAGGACCGTAACAGAAAATCTGGTTCTCTATATAAGCTTGAAAATAATAATATTAATGCTAAAATGCAATAATCAATCATTTGACTTGCAAGATTTCTACTTTCAGTTTAAGACAATTCACTTGTAAGATTTTTGAACAAATACATTTCTAATCATGGGACTATTAATTCATAGAGTAAATAGTAAGAATTGGACATTTGTAACTTCATGCAGGAAAGAGAGACGTTTTAGCACATCTTATAATATTTAATTGCATGAAACTAATTATTTGCAAGAAACCAATTAGTTGCAAAAACCCAATAGTTAGCTAAGAAATATTAGTAATAATTTGTAAGAATTTGAAAAGCTTTAAAAAATTTAAACAATTATTTTATAAAGATCTTAAATTGTAAGAAATTGAATCGTAATTTTGCAAGAAGTTGAATTAAGTAAACATGTAAGAATCTTGGGAAATAATTTTACAATAATTTAAATTTATAAAATTTTACAAGAAGTGATTATTCCAGGAAACACGTATTTAATTAGCTAATCAATTTGCTAAAGCTAATTTTTGTAAAATTAGTCAATATGATTGTAAAAATTAATTTACAAGAATTGAAAAAGTAGGAATTTGAAAGTAATTATGTTTCAAGAATTTGTAAGAATTCGAACTTATAGCAATTTGTATAATTATTTTCAGAATAAACAAGTCTTTGTAAGAAATCAATTAATTTACATGATAATAAGCAATTTATTTGCAAAGAGATAATTGTTTAATTACAAGAATTAATCTACTAGCAAACTAAACAATCAATTGTTAGAAAATAGATAATTAAATTTTTATAACATGAAACTACTTTTCACTAATTGATTAGTCACTTTGTAGATAAAAACAAGTATTTAATAATTTAATTTGAAAGAAAGTAAGTTTTCAAGAACTAACTAATCACATGCAATAATAGATCTAATTAGTTACTTGAAACAATTTGGATAAAAATTAGTTTTGCAAGAAATCAACTAATCTTGTCCTAATCGAATAATTATAACATGAAATATTAGTGCTAGAATAATTTTCTAATTAATTAATTAACTTGAAAAAAATAGAACATGAAGCCTATTTGTCTTCTAGATTATTGTATTTTATTCAATATTTTCCTAAAAAAATCACGCAAAAGTTTTAAACTAAGAAAATATGATCAATTAAATCTATAACAATCCCAAATCATGTAACTTTTTTAAAATAAGAACAAATAGTGTCAACTAGCTGGCCTGGGAGATGTAGTAGTGTTATGCACTGCCCCAGAAGACAAGTGACCCGTCCTATCTTCCCGACCTTAGATTGGCCTCATCAACTAGTGGTAAAATCTCCCGGAATCATCAGAACATGAAATCGAGCGCTATCTCAGACCTCTACTCAGATGAAGAAGTTACCCAGAAATAAATATAAAGAATAAATTTTTTTTTAACATTAAAACCATTCTCTCAAAGAATAGGCTTCAGATTTTCAATAGGGAGAGAGGAAAATGAAATTGTATGTTGTATCTCTTACTACTAGAAGGAGATGTCTATTTATAAGTTTATGAACCCCCAGTAATTATAACCGTAAGAGATATTCACGACTACACAATCAAGTAGTTGAGAGATTTTCTCAGCAGGTGTGGGATTTAGTGAGAATCGGTCAAAGTTGACTTGGTACAATAAGTAAATAAAATTTGAAACTAAAACTTTTATTTATTTTTGAACTAAATTCCAACAAAATCATAGATATTTTAATGTTAAATACATGAATAATAATGAAAGACATTATAGCCCATCGAGATCTAGAAGTAGTCTTGAGATATCTTTTTTGGGGTCTTGAGATCAGTTTTTCCTTCACTAGTCTTCATGTAAGGAAGTGGGCGGAAGTAAGAAAATGGCGAAGTATAATTGTTCTCTTCTCTATCTATCTAAACACCGAAAAAGGAATGAAAAACCTC
Source organism: Agave tequilana (assembly GCA_038442645.1). NCBI lineage: Eukaryota > Viridiplantae > Streptophyta > Magnoliopsida > Asparagales > Asparagaceae > Agave > Agave tequilana. The sequence continues at coordinate 120,926 of JAVJIF010012721.1, read as the reverse complement.
TTTTTCTTTTCTCTTTTCCTTTTTGCACAATCACTTCCTCACTTTTAGGGTGCTACAGTTAATTTTGTGGTCATGTAAATCTCATTTGTAATAAGTTGTAACTCAAAACAGTTAATTTTGTGGTCATGTAAATCTCATTTATAATAAGTTGTAACTCAAAACAGTTAATTTTGTGGTCATGTAAATCTCACTTGCATTCAATTACAATCTAATTTTTATTTTTCTTAATTAATTTTTATTTTAATATTATTTTGCGGTCAACTTTGTAGTCAACTTTTTCACTTTCATATTACCATCCAAACACCGGAAAAAACATAAAATTTTTCAAGCCACACTTTTTAACAATATCCAAACACCAGAAAACTCACAAATTCCCAGTTTCAACGAGAATTATTATACTTTCTCACTTTCTCACTTCCAACCCTAGCCAAACAGCCATGACATGACCTTGGAATGCTCTTCCAACAATATTCAAACACCAGAAAACTCACTAATCAAGAACTATCTGAAGCACAAGCGTAAGGATCAGAAGTTGGAAGATCTCATTGTAAAGCTTCGAATTGAGGAGGACAACTGAAGGTCCGAAAAAGAAGCAATAAGAACTCTTATGAAGCCAAGGCCAATGTGATCGAAAACTCAAAGGGAAAAGTGTCTACTTCCAAAGAGTTAAAGTGAAAGAAAACTGCCTAAGGGTACAAAGGCAAGATCCAAAAAGCCAAGAACATGCGCTTCAAGGAAACTTGTTACATCTGCAATAAAGAGAGGCATAAGGCGAATGAATGTCGCAGTCGTCTCACAAAGAATAATAAGACCCATCCACAGGCAAACTTGATCGATCATGCGTCGCCAAGCCTTTCAGCTGTGGTGTGAGAAGTGAATTTGATGACCAACAATAAGGATTGGTGGGTAGACACTGGGGCTACTTGGCACATCTGCTCTGAGAAATTATTATTCTTTGAATATCAAAAACTAGAGCAAAATGATCAACTCTTAATGAGAAACTCAGCCGTCTTCAAGGTTGAAGGAAAATGAAATGTCATCCTGAAGTGGACATCTGGAAAAGAGCTTACTCTGAACGATGTGCTACATGTTTTAGATATCCGCAAGAATCTAATCTCTGGATCAATACTTAGTACGAAAAGATTTAGAATGATTTTTAAATCAGATAAATTTGTACTTACTAAGGGTGGGATGTATGTGGGTAAGGGTTATCTTGTTGATGGCCTTTTTAAGACCAATATTGCAGTTGTGGACAAAAATCCGTTTATTTGTACCCTAAGCTTATAAATAAAGAAAAGTCTTCTTCTTATTTGCTTGAGTCTTCTATTTTATGGCATGCTAGATTAGGGCATGTAAATTACAAGTCTTAAAAAACTTGTCTAATCTAGGATATATTTCTAAACTCAACTTGAAAGAAATTCACAAGTGTGAGATTTGTGTTGAGGCCAAGTTCGCGAAAAATTCATTTCACTCAATTGATCAAAATACAGAACCGTTAGGGTTAATTCATAGCGATTTGTGTGACTTGAAGTTTACGCCAACTAGAGGCAGGAAAAAGTATTTTATTATTTTTATTGATGACTGTACAAGATACTGTTATGTGTATCTTCTAAACAGTTAGGATGAGGCAATGAATATGTTTATAACATATAAAGCCGAAGTTGAGAATCACTCAAATAAGAATATCAAGATTCTAAAATCCGATCGAGACGGAGAATATGAATCAATTGATTTTAGTGAGTTATATACTAAATTTGGTATAATGCATCAAACTACAGCATCATATACTCCTCAACAAAATGAATTGCTGAATGGAAGAACAGAACTTTGAAGGAGATGGTCAATTCCATGCTCGTAAGTTTTGGAGCTCCGCAAAACTTGTGGGGGGAAGCTCTGTTAACTACAAATTATATTCTAAACAGAGTACCTCATAAGAAACTTGGTCTTATACCATTTGAGTTATGGCATGGAAGGACACCTTCTACCATTACCTCAAAATGTGGGGGTACCTTGCAAAGGTGCTAGCACCATTGCCTAAAAAGACTAAGTTGGGAGCAAGAACTATGGACAGCATATTCATAAGTTATGCCTTGAATAGTAGTGCCTATTGATTTCTGGTTCATAAATCAGAAATATCAGATATTCATGTAAACATGATTATCGAATCTAGAGATGATGTGTTCTTTGAAGACATCTTTTCATACAAACGGGAAACAGATAAGACTTCTGAGAAAGAACACATGAGATGGCGTTCAGGGATGAAAGACCCGAGGAACTGATTGTTATTACGGAAATTGAACCAAGAAGAAGTTAGAGATGTAGAATCTCAAAATCTTTTGGTTCAGATTTCATAGCATATGTTATTGAATGTGAGCCTCAAATATTTAAAGAGGCTATGTCTATTCCAGAAGCACAAATGTGGAAAGAAACTATAAATAGCGAAATAGAATCCATACTAAATAATCATACTTGAGAATTGACGAACTTGCCTCCTGGCAGTAAACTAATTGGGTGTAAGTGAATTTTCAAAAGAAAATTAAAACTCGATGAATCTATCGATAAGTACAAGGCTAGATTAGTAGCCAAGGCTATCGACAAAAGGAAGGACTTGACTACTTCCATTTTCATTCAGCAGTAACAAGAATAACCTCCATTCAGATGTTAATTGCAATTGCAGTATTGCATAATTTAGATATCCATCAAATGGATGTCAAGACTGCATTCTTCGTCGGTGAATTAAATGAAGAATATATATGGAGCAACCTGAAGGATTTATAGTCAAGGGCCAAGAACACAAAATGTCATGATCAAGATGGATTCACTATCAATGAATGCGATAAGTGTGTTTATACAAAAACAGTTGAAAATGCATATATCATTATTTATCCTTATGTAGACGATATGTTGATACTTGGGACTAATATTGAAATTATTAAGTCCACTAAACGAATGTTATCCAACAATTTTGACATGAAGGATCTGGAGGTTGCTGACGTAATTTTAGGAATTAAAATCACAAGAACACCAGATGAAATCAGTCTATCCCAATCTCACTACGTGGATAAAATAATAGAAAGATTAAAGGATCATAGGATAAGGGAGAATATAAATCCTTTTCTCCCACACATCTACCTTCGTAAGAATACAGGAACTAGAGTACACCAGTTGGAGTATTCTCAGATTATCAGAAGTTTAATGTATTTAATGAATTGCACTAGACCCGATATTGCTGACGCTGTAAGCAAGTTAAACAGATACACTAGTAACCCTAATGATGATCATTGGACTGCTCTACTACAAGTATTAGATTATGTATCACATACCAAAGAATATACCTTGAGATATGGACAGTATCCACCTGTACTTGAAGGATACAATTATGCTAATTAGATTGCAGATTCTGAGGAATCAAAATTAATTAGCGGATACGTATTTACTCTAGGAGGAGCAGCGGTTGATGATCGGGGCGGAACTAGCACTCAAAAACGCGTAGTTTATGAAATCAATGTGAAAGCTTGGATATGTGCTAATGTACCCTCGATACTTCCGTTATAGCATTGGCTCAACGGGTCGAATCCATAGGGAAGGAGGCGATAGAAGCATTAACAGTTTTTATTCACGTTGTTTGTTAACAGTTCTTCTTTGTTAAAAGAATGAAAACGAAAGTGAAAAGAAAGGAAAAGAAATCCAGAATGTGGTAGGTGAGGAGAGCGATGAAAATGACGAAGGAAACAAAAGAGGAGTGGTTTGGAAAACAAAATAGAAAAGAAGGAAGAGCTTGTAGTAAAGAAGATGAAAACAAACAAACAAAGAAAGTGGTGAAAACAACGATGAAAAGATAAAAGAATTGATTTTCAAAACAAGGTAAAAGAAAACTCATGGCTACTAACTACTAAATGCTCCACTAACCATGCTAACCTCTTAGTGATAGTTGCCTCACATTTGATCTTCGGCCATCACTAATCCTTGGCTTTAAGAGACGATACAGAGCATGGCAAATGAGATGGTTCTTTCACAATCAAACATGTATCAAGAGCAAGCTAATACAAACACTAAATCATCAGACCATTGAAGGAAAGCATGAAATAAGAGAGAGTTAGCTTGGTTAGAAAGTTAGATGTTAGAACCCATCATCAATGAGCCATCAATGGCTCTTACAAGAATAAGGCCTTATAGAGGCTACTAGATTCATGTGGATTATCAAGTAAGCGGTTAGATGGTTAGTGGTTAGTAGTTAGATTGCCATGAGAAGAAAAGTTAGCAAAACATCATGTAGAAGATGAAGGAGATTACATTGGAGAAGAAAGGAGGCACCTTTACATAGATTGTCACCATCTATTACATCAATCCCTCTCTATCTCTCTCTCTTTATCTCTCAGCCCTACTACAAGATCTAAAAATGAAATAGCATAACAAAATACAAGAAATGAAGAACACCTACCTACACTACACTAAAACATAGAGAAAATTAGAACCTACTCCTAAAAATGAAAACTGCCTCATTCTAGACCTATGCAGGGCTATATATAGGCATAAGAAGTCTCTGGAAGACGAGACGGGGCCACGTGTTGAAAATCGACGCGTGGCTCCACTCTATTGCCGCGGAAACGCGGCAATTGCCGCGTTTCCGCGGCAATACCAGGGACTTAGGTCCCTGGTTTTTGCCAGTGGGTCCCCGTTGTTCTAGCTGCTTCCTGGTATATTCCGTTTCTGGTAATTTCGCCCGAATATTCGTCTGACGTGCGTAAGAGTCTAGGTTCATCGTATCTTCTAGATGATCCCTTGCTTGGCCTCCACGAAATTCGTGATTAATTACCCTAAAAGGGGTTTAATTAAGCTCTTATTACTCCTTTGCCCTTGAACTCTTGATTTACCTGCAATAGAGACCAAAACACGGTTTAGACCGACAATTTATTCATAAATCGGTGGAAAAATGCGATATAATAATGCTGTTGATACTTAAAAAAGACAAGATTCTTAGTGGTCCGAACAATGTCTAAACTTGTTGATATTTATAAAAGACAAGTGACAGACGAGCTGAAGACCAGTTTTTCCCCATCTCCGAGGGACAAGGAAGCAACTTGGACTCCACTGATCCAGCAAGCAGACAGTGAACCCGGATTGTTTCTAAACAGACCTCAGCAGGTCTAAGATGCTGGCACTTAGCATCGCATGAGCCCAAAGGGATAGCCTCGCTTGAGAGGCTAATATCACCTAACTTCGCCTTGAAGTCATCCAAAGCCTCGCCAAGAAGCCAACTCGCAAACTTCGCCACAGAGGACATCCAGCTCCGCCAAAGGGTTTCTTTCGGACTTCGCCAGAAACCGTCTCCAGCTCCGCTATGAGCTCAAAGCGGGCAGCGCCGCTATTGTCTGCTATGGTCAACCTTTGACCAATCAAATCTCCGGATGAGACCGAATCCAATCAGATCAAATCCAATCAGATCAAATCAGAGATCAAATTTGGCAGTTGATTGCCACAATCTCTTGACTCTTCTAAAACGAGTAAGAAGATCAGGAGAAATCCTCCAACGATATGGAAAGGATCAAAACAGATCGAGAGGTCCACCGACCTGCCAATTCTAGCTTCGCAGAAGCTGATCCTAGCCTCGCAGCAAGGCTACTTTCCAGATTTAAACAGATTTGATTCAATCTGTTTCCATATCTTCAAGGGACGATTATACCCTTGCTCTCCCTATAAATAGCCCACCAGGGGTACAAGGAGAGGGGGATCGATCGAAGAAAAAGAGGACTCCACAAGCAGAGGCTTCTTCACAAAGCACCGTGCGCTCTCAAATTCAGAGACCTTTTAGAGAATTGCTTTCTCTAACCAGGGTGTTGATACCCTAACATCGTCCTTCTTCTCAAGGAATCTCCGGAACGAGGCGAGAAGGAATTCCTTATTGAAGGCGATTTTGAGAAGCAGCAAGAGGGTTCTACCAACCTTCTGTTCTCTGATTCCCCGAACCAGGCGAGAAGGGAATCTCATCGCTCGCATCGTCAAAGGGACAAGTGGTCGCGCGCTGATCAGACTCCTATTGGCATACTTCTCCAGAATCTCTGAGGAGATCTACTTGTAATCTTTTTAAGAATACTTGTAATTTAGCTCCTCAAACTCTTTATTGTAAGTTTTCCCCCTTTGCAAACATAATGGAAAACAAGATGGCGACTCCGCTGGGGAAGAAATTCTCCACTGCCGAGAATCAAGTGTCGCAATGCGACGAACAGACCTTCGGGTCTAACTCTGAATTCAGAAAAGCCGGTGCAGCCAGAGCCCCTCTGGCTAAATCTTCAAGGAAAGTCTCTGCGGAGACAGAAAAGGTTCTCTGTGAACCTACTGCGGTTATTTGGCGCAACAAGGAAGCATGTCCGCAGTCTGATTCCTTCACTTGTGAGAACTTGGTAGTTCAGTTCGATCAAGGAAGATTTGAAGAAGTCCTCTCTGGGGGTGGCCCAATGCTTCGAGCACGGAAGCATAGGAGGGTTTCCACGACCAAGGTTTCAAATCAGAAACCGGAAGCAGAATTCTGCCAACACCACTCAGCCTCGTGTGTGGCTAATCAGGTTCCTTGTGGACCTAAGTCTCCTCTGCCAAGGCGGATATGGAAGCCTAAACAGAAGTCTCCGACCGAAGCTTCAGGCAAAGCTACGCCTAAACCGCGCCTCTCTCGCGAAGAAAAAGGCAAGATGCCTGCCTGCTCCAATCATAAAATCAAGACGACAATCATACCGTCACCCAATTCAAGAGCAGCAATGCCTCGCGCTGGCCTCGTTCTCATGAGCGAAGCTACTGTACCACAGCGTACGCACAGGGTCCATGACCGCGAAGCTGAAGCCAAAGTACTATCTAAGGCCAATTGTCTTCGCAGCAGCATAGCGGGTAAAGCACCGCAGCGTGCTCCGCTCACCAGTTCGTCAAGCGCTAAGCCCGCGCTTTATGGCGAAGCTGGAACCAAAGCACTATTCAGTGCTAATCCCTTCTGCAGGATAAGAGAAACAGGACATCGCCCTATGTGCGACCCAAAAGAACCTTTGCGCTCGATTGCAGAGACCCAACCGGGTCCGATCTGAGGGAATTGTTGACGGATAAACAAACCTCTCCCCCTGTTGTCGACAAGTGGATGTCAGCTGCTGACACTCCACTCGGTCCATTGCCGGCTGGGACCAATCCCCGCCACGCCTCCAAGACGACGGTCAGTTTTTGATCGACTATCGGTACAAGCCCCGATGAAGCATCGCAGAAGGAGTATCTTGCGAGATCTCCCCTCCGCATCCGTCAACATGACTGGGAGAGGGCGAGAGCTGCGCAGGGGAAGACAAACATCTGATGACACCCCCTACAGCTCCCCAGATCCAGATTACAGCCCAGGCTTAGGCGAAGTCTTGGTGCATGAAGAAGGTGTTTTCCGAAACACCAGATCTAGGGTGGCGATACCCTACACTTATGAACAGCCTTCTTCCTCGACGGCCCTAGCCTCGTCACAGCCCAGGAGATCACTCCAATCATCGGACGAAGAAGATGAAGATAGTGGGTATGCCTCTTCGGCGACAGTTAGCTCGGTGCGAACAAACAGAGCATCAGTCAATATGGCTAATAACGTCAACGACGATCTTCGTCGGCGCCTGGAAGCTCAGGAGCAAACTTCCAAGACTCAGCAAGAGGCTCTGGACAATATTCAACAGATGCTCGCACAACTCCTCAGTGACCGGAACAACAATGATGCCGGGAGCAATCACGACGAGGAGGAACACGTCAGCAATGAGTAGCCAAAGATGGAGAAATCTAAGGAGGGTTCTTCCTTAGACGCCGAAGTCCTTAAGGGCCTCCAGGCTCAAATTGCATCCCTAGCTCAGAGGGATGAATTAAAGAAGGTAGGGGCAGTCCGTCCTTATCCGCCGGAGTGGGATTCGGTGCCATATCCACCAAAGTTCAAACCACCAACATTGCATACCTATAACGGAAAGAGCTCACCAAATCAGCACATCTACTATTTCCGGTCTCAGACTGGTAATGTTATAAGCAATGAAGCCATCATGGCTAGGCATTTTATTGGCACCTTAAAGGGGGTGGCATTTGACTGGTTTAGCAGTCTTCCCCCGGGTTCTATCAACTCCTGATCGACCTGGAAACTCGGTTCCTCTCTCGTTTCTATGAGGATGATACTGAAGTAACCATGGATAAGCTCCTCTCCACTGTGCAGAGGAAGGGCGAATCTGTCCGTGACTACATTGAACGGTTCAGAAACTTATCCTTGATGTGCCCAGCAGGGATACCATTACCCATGCTCTTGCAGACATGCAGACACAACTTCCTAGACCAAGTAGAAGTTCGCATGGGGGCTGTCAAAGCCCACACTTAGAAAGAATTGGTCGAACAAGCTGAGATAGCCAAGAAGTCGGCTAAAAAGTTCGAACCATCCGCCCCTAGAGGCAAGTGGGGGATGAACAGCAAAGGGCGTAGCGACCTACCGTAATCTTCTCAAGCTAAAGGCAAAGAGACTATGTCTGTGGAGTTATCCGGAGATGTGCAGTCGAAGGCCAAGAAGAGTGGCTTCAACAATCAAGAGCCTAAATTCCCTCCAAAGCAGTATTCGTTCAAAGATGATCAGGTGGTCACGATATTCCATCTGCTCCACAAAGGGAACAAAATGAAGCTGCCAGATGCTCGGCGTCCCAATGAGATAGGGCGCACAAACGACCATAAATATTGTCTCTACCACAGGATGATCCACCATCCTACTGACAAGTGTTATGTCCTCAAGGACAGGATACAAGCCCTGGTCGATGCCGGAGTTCTGACGTTGAAGACGGAGCAAAAGAAGGTTACTGCCAATATGGTGACCCTCGAGTTTGGCAAAGCTCCAAAGATCACAGTTCCTGACGGGACTTATTCCATCCCTGCACCACGGTTGGAAGTCAAGCATCTTCCAGGTATAGCTCAAAACAATAAGGGCCTTGTCCCCTTAACGTTGGAGACAGGAGAAGTCATGTGGATACATCCAGACCTCGTCCAAGACGTACAGCGGGATCCAAAGCAGCGCAACTCAAAGGGCAAGTCTTGCAATGTCATCTCCATCCTGCCAGACGATGGCAATCTTACATCGGCTTCCCTCCAAAGAGCTCAGAGGCTTGCAAGGCAGGCTGGCCTATATCAGAAGATTCATTACAAATCTCTCAGGCCGCTGTCAGCCGTTCACCCGACTCATGAAAAAGGGTGCTTCCTTCGTATGGGATCAAGTTTGCCAAGAAGCCTATGAAGACATCAAGAGGTACCTCACAAAACCTCCAGTCTTAGTGGCCCCTACATCAGGAAAACCGTTCTTGCTTTATGTAAAAGCTCTGGACTACTCCCTCGGTGCCCTCCTCGCTCAAAAGGACGACAATGGCCACGAGCAGGCCATTTATTATCTGAGCAGAACTCTCATAGGAGCGGAATCTCGCTACAACCCTATCGAGAAAGAGTGTTTAGCTCTCGTCTTCGCTGTTCAGAAGACACGACATTATTTGGTCGGCCAGACCATACATGTCATCTCCAGGGTAAACCCATTGCGTCTTCTTATGACGAAGCCAGGATCATTGAATTCATGATTGGCTAAGTGGGCACTTTTATTGTCTCAATACGACATAATCTTCACGCCTCAGAAGGCGGTTAAAGGCCAGGCTCTTGCAGAGTTCTTGGCTGCTCATCCAGTTCCGGAACACTCAAAGCTTCACGAAGACATCCCTGATGAGGTCTTCGAGTCTAATGCAACCTCAGAAGAGGAAGTATGGTAGATGTTCTTTGATGGAGCATCGCGAATGGGCCCTAAAGGCAAGATTATTGCCGGAGTGGGGGTTGTGTTTATCTCCCCACAGAATCATGTCCTGCCCAAAGTATTTTCTCTGATAGAATCGTGCTCCAACAATGTAGCAGAATATAATGCTCTGCTCATTGGACTTCAGCTCGCTCATGGAATGGGGGTGCGCTACCTTGAAGCCTATGGCGATTCAAAACTAATCATCAATCAGGTTAAAGGCGAGTATGAAGTCCGCCATGAGGACTTGGTGCCTTATTACCATACAGCCATCGAATTGGCTAACCTATTTGAAGGTTTCTACATCGGGCATGTGTCCCGATCTCAGAATACCAAGGCGGACGCTCTCGCTGCGTTAGCGACGACGCTAGCCTTGCCAGCCGACACCGAGTATCACCTCACAGTCGCAACTCGACATCTTGTATGCTCCAAGTACATACTAAGAACTCGAGAAGTCTATAATGTCTCCACGGATCTTGAACAAGAGACTGGCGCTTTCCTCTCATCGACTATGCTTTGCACGGTCTGCTTCCAGACGATCCCAAGGAAGCGGCGTCCATCAGACGAAGGTCTCTCCGGTTCTATTACGATCCGACTTTGAAGACACTTTACCGTCGCTCATATGACGGTGTTCTCCTCCGTTGCCTTTCCAATTCAGAGGCACAGGAAGCGCTCCAAGAAGCGCATGACGGCATTTGCGGAGCTCATCAGCCAGGTCCAAAGCTCAAAGACAGGTTGCACAGACTTGGATACTATTGGCCAACTATGATAGCCGATGCCATCCAATACACACGAAGGTGTAAAGCATGCCAGATTCATGCGGATTTCATACACCAGCCTTCGGAGCTGCTCTACCCAACTGTTGCTTCATGGCCATTTGAAGCATGGGAATCGACGTCATAGGGCCAATCAGCCCCTCTTCGACAAGAGGTCACCGGTTCATCCTGACAATAACCGATTACTTCTCAAAGTGGGCAGAAGCTATACCACTGCTTGAAGTCAAAACCCCTAATGTGGTTAATTTCATCAAGCACCATGTCATTCATCGATTTGGTGTCCCTAGGCGGAATCATCCATGACAATGGTCCCCAATTCATAAGTTAGGTATTCTATCGATTCTGCGATAAATACCGAATTCAGAATGTGGCTTCAACTGCCTATAATCCCGCAGCTAACGGCTTGGCGGAAGCATTCAACAAAACGATCATCAAGCTACTCAAGAAATTCGTCTCCTCGAACAAGCGAGATTGGGACGAAAAGCTTGGTGAATGTCTTTGGGCATACCGAACCACGGTTCGGACACCGACAGGCAATACGCCTTTTTTCCTGATATATGGGTGCGAAGCAGTCATCCTGTTGGAAATCCAGATGCCGTCATTGTGAGTCGCTCTGACCACTAAGATCACATTAGAGGACAATGATCGATTGTGTCTTCAAGAGCTCGAAGCCTTAGATGAGAAGTGGCTACAAGCTCAGCAGCATATCGAGCTATATCAAGCTCGAATCTCAAAAGCCTTCAATAAGAAGGTCAAACAGAGAGTCTTCCAGAAAGGAGACCTGGTCTTAGCCGTCAGACGACCGATGATTATGACGCACAAGACGAAAGGCAAATTTCAGCCTAAATGGGAAGGACCGTTTGTGATAGAAACAGTCTATTCAAACGGAGCATACCGCCTCACGACTGCAGAGGGCGACCTACTCATGATGCCGATTAATGACAAGTTCTTAAAGAAGTATTATCCTTAATCAAGGATCCTTCTCATGGTCAAGTTAACACTACACCTCTGATCAAGACCTTCGTGTGCAAAGTACACATAAAGAGAGCCTTTCTCTTCCTCCAAGTGAGATCATACAGCCATAACCAACAGGAACCTAGCCGTGCACCGGTTATCCTAAAGGAGAATCAGGGTTATGCAGACATTAACCCGATAATCCAATATCCTTTAACGATTAAGGATAGAGGAAAATGTTGGCCTTTAAGCCCAACATAAGTCCTCGACAACTCATCATGCTGAGGAGAATAGCATGGCTAGCCCAATTCAAACGGTAGTTGGTAAAGGCATATCAAACCCGTTGACAGCTGGGGATTTGCTAAAAATCCTAAGGGACCAGTTCCCGCTTGATTCCCTCATTTCTCCCCGTGAGAGCGAGACCTCCAAAGTTACTTACCAATTTTCATCCATAGAATGGTAAGACCACATACACATTTCGCTGTTACGTTAACACTAAACCTATGACAGCAATCCCCTCGTTTCTCTCCGCGAGGACGAAACCTCCAAAATCACTTACCAATTCTCATCCATAGAATGGTAAGACCACAAATACCTTTCGCTGTTACGTTAATATTAAACCTATGACAGTGATTCCCTCGTTTCTCCCTGTGAAGACGAGACTTTCTCCCAAATTCTACTACAATTTTGAACATGTTGACATTTACAAAAGACAAGTCTCAATTCCGAGCCCTGTTGACATTTACAAAAGACAGGTCTCAATACTCGTTGACATTTACAAAAGACGAGTATCACCAATTTTTGAAGCTTGGTGGCGTCTCATCCGGTTATGTCATTGCGACCTCTGAACCACCAGACAGCTAAGTCTCAATTCTGAGCCCTGTTGACATTTACAAAAGACAGGTCTCGATACTCGTTGACATTTACAAAAGACGAGTATCACCAATTTTTGAAGCTTGGTGGCGTCTCATCCGGTTATGTCACTGCGACCTCTGAACCAGCAGACAGCTAAGTCTCAATTCCGAGCCCTGTTGACATTTACAAAAGACAGGTCTCGATACTTGTTGACATTTACAAAAGACAGGTCTCGATACTTGTTGACATTTATAAAAGACGAGTATCACCAATTTTTGAAGCTTGGTGGCGTCTCATCCGGTTATGTCATTGCGACCTCTGAACCAGCAGACAGCTAAGTCTCAATTCCGAGCCCTGTTGACATTTACAAAAGACAGGTCTCGATACTCGTTGACATTTACAAAAGACGAGTATCACCAATTTCTGAAGCTTGGTGGCATCTCATCCGGTTATGTCATTGCGACCTCTGAACCAGCAGACAGCTAAGTCTCAATTCCGAGCCCTGTTGACATTTACAAAAGACAGGTCTCATCTTACGATCCGACGAGGACCGATTTCGGGCTTGGTGACGTCTCAACCAGTTATGTCATCGCGACCTCTGAACTGACAGATAGCCAAGTCTCATTATCCAACCCAACAAGAACTATGTTCTCAAGAAATTGCACTACAATTCGGAATCGCAATTCAAAAAGAAGAACAAGATTGAAGATTCGACAAAAGAAGAAAGAATTTTCATTCATTTCAAGAGGATAAAGTACATGGAGCTACAAGCGCACACTGTACGATCTGAGCCGCTCTCCGAGGGTGTTTAGCCTCGTCTTCCTGTCATCAGCAGCCTGGGCAAGCGCTTGTGACCTCAGCTCAGCATCATTGAAATCTTCCGCCTGAGCCAGACGAGCTTCGGCCTCCGCCAAAGTAGCCCTCTGTGACAACCCCTGCCGCGCAAGCTCCTCACTCTGAGCTTTGAGCTCTTCAAGCCGCGCAGTTTCCTCAAGACGCACCGGTATGGCCTTGGATAAGAGGAGATTTGCTTTCCTGATCATTTCCTCAGCCTTCGTAATCTTATCCTCAGCGCCGAGAAGAGCACTAGTGGAGACGTCAATTGCACTTCCAACCTCCGCTTGCCTTATTTCCAAGTATTTCAAGTCAGAAGAGATAGCCTTAGCAGCCTCTTGAGCGGCAAGCCGGGTCTCGTGCTTTTGAGCAATGAGAAGCGCGAGCCGGTCATCAACTAAAGACTCCGGGTCCAAACGGTGGAGGCGGCGCCATTCCTCCGCATCCTTCTCAAATTCATCCACCAGGAGCTCCAAGGCAGTGGCCTGGTGATACCCCTCAAAGTCCCGAATACTCTCAATATCACGGGAGAGGACCCCCTTTAACCTTGAGAATGGCATAGTTGAGCCCTTCAGAACCAGGTCGATAGTCCGCCCTAAGCCTTTATAAAAGTTATCGACCAGGTCACTGATGTAATCGTTCTCGACCTCAGCCACTTCCGGTAAAGAGGCAACCTCGGAATAGTCCACCAGCCTGGTCGACGCCGCTGCAGAAGAAGCAGCGGGAGCATTGACAGCAGCCGGACAAGCCGAGGGCGATCTCGACGGAGTCCTCATCGAGACCAGAACGCCAGCCATCGCGGAAGAAGGACTAGCAACCACCTCCTGAGCAGCAGGCTCAACCACCAGGGTTGGAGAAGTAGGGCTTGTGATCACCCTCAGCTCCGTACTTGGCAAAATTGTCGGCACCCCACTCATTGATACAGTTGGGAGTGAGGACACCTCCGGGACTGCCGCCTCCGCAACTTCTAGCCTTTCGGCTGATTTGGGCCGATAAGAAGGCAGGTCGCCATACAGCGCGTCCAACATAGCAGCATCCGCCGCGGTCGAAGCGCTCATGTCACCCCTTGGCCCTTCGAGGGGATCTTCCGGCTCTCTTAAAGCTGATGCATCTTGAGGTTGAACACCTGTAACAAGACTACGGTTAGTCGGGACACTACATGCAAAAGAAGCCAAGAGGTTAGGACAATACCAAAGGATGATGTTGCCTCGAACATCTCGTCAGCCGCATCAGTCTCCAGGGGCTCCATCGGAAAATTTTTGCCAGAATCAGCACGAACAGCCGGCTCGCTTTCGCTTGCCAAGTATCCTGTGGACCACCCAATAGAGCTCGATGCCTTAGAACTTCCTTTAGAAGTCCCAGCGCCCGAGGGACCAATGTCGGCTGCATCACCTCCGGACTCCTCCGCGTGAGTAAAGGAACCAACAGCAGTCCCATAAGCGAATAGGGGATCATAATGTTCCCCTTGCTTCCCAACCGCCTCAACTCCTGCAACAAGAAGCAAATAATAAGTTATTTGGGATACACCAAAGGCGTATTATATGGATGGGGTTAACCTTACCCAGACCTGGAGCGAATTCACCACTAGTCGGTTCAGCAACCGACGGTTCAGTTGCTAATGGGGCAGCAGGAGGAATCGCTGTAGAGGGATAACCCTCTACGACAATCGTAGGAGCTTGGCGGCGGGGCTTCTTCGCCAATGATTTCCTACGAGAGCTACCTGCCCGCTTTCTCTTGAAGTGGACGTCAGAATCCTCTTCTTCCACTTCTCCCGCACGTCGTGGGGAAGATGTCCCCACCACACCAGAGCCAGCCGCATGAGTATCAGCTCCCATCCCCGCCTCGAAGCGAGGACTCCCTGCATCAGAAGCCTCGCTATCATCTACAGCGATGAACTCTTCCAAGCCAGGGACACGAACCCGTTTGCCTTCCTTTCTCTCAGAAGCCTTTCGCTTCAGTCGATGAGAGATTAACTTCACACCTGAGCGGTTGGCATTGAATTCAGGAGGTGTGGAGTTGGAAGCCGCATACCACTGGCAAAAGCATAGGGTCGTCAGAAGGTTGGGATCCTTCAATGGCGTGCACAGCCACGCCCCAGTGCCGCCAGCAGTAAAGAATCGCCAGGCACGGGCCCCATCGATGAGACTCCCCATGAAGGCTAAATCGAGATTGGGGTTGCCCACATACAGCTGGTCGTACCCAACTTGTCGAGCAAACCGGCTTGGGATGTAAGGTTCTAAATAGCAGACATCCCCGCTTCTATACAATAAATGTGAGGGCCGGATGCTGACCAGCCACTCAAAAACCCCCCGACTCATGGGAGACCGTCCTGACTCCGCATCTCGGAATTCCTCGTCGTATCCTGCGCCCCGAATGCGAGGAAAACAGCGAAATAGGTTGTAAGTGTCATGACGACGCACTAACTTGCGGGCCTCGGCCACGTAGGTCTTCAGCCAGGAACATCCTTCGAATCGGCGGAGAAGAGCCATTCGAACACCTTGCGGAGGGTCCTCTCCAGCTTCAATCAAAGAAGGGCAGTGCAAGGCAAACCACACCATTAAATAAGTGTATGACAGACCCACCCTAGGATTGGGTCCATCACAAGGCAGGATGGCTCTCTTCCCACGCCTCGTCGCCGGTGGCCTGCAGAAAGCCTCCGTTAATGCGCGAAGGCCTCTTTGAATACAGCACACCATGGCCAGAAGGAGACCCAGACGATGGCCATGGACCAAGCGAACGGCGGGCAGTAAAACATTCGGGTGGACGATGTCACCCGAGGAGGATGGCACTACGCATTTCTTCAACCAGACGGTTAAGAAACCGGCCAACAGTGCCTTCCGAGACATCGGCTGACGAGCCTGATGGTGAAAGCTCCAAAGGACATCACCCTTCTTATAGGGACCATCGTCTTCTGTCATGACGATATCCCTTTGGAGGCATATCTCCATCCGTTCAAAAATGTCACCATCTGCAACTCCACAATGAGCTGCCTCAGGAGCATTCTTCATATCTGGGAATAGGTAACTCCCCCAGTTCTTCAAGCTCTTCGAGCTACCCTTGCTGCCACCATGGATGCTAGAACAGATGTGCAAATGGCACATTAACCCCCGATAAGTCTCAAATAAAGCAAGCTCCTGCTTCTCCAGAAGAGCCAACTCCGTCTCGCATGGAAAGTACTCTTCATACGGGAGAGACCCGAAAGGCAGGGCAGAGATTTCCCTCATCTCGTGCAAGGTCATGCGCAACTCGCCAATTGGGGTGAAGAAAGTCCCAGAAGCTGGGCAGTATAACTCAAGGATGGCGTAGAAGCACGCCACCTTCATATCAATGCCGTAGCAGGTCGCCCTTACGGCCTCATAGAGGTTCAACCTCTCTAAGTCCTCCTCGAAGTGAGCGAGGATATAGTTGATCAGGTCCGCCCACCATGTCTTTGGGGGATGAACCCAACCGGGAGTCCTGAAGTCAGTGGCAGGATAGTTCCCGTCAACTGCGCAGAATTGGGTGCCAAAGGTCTGCGCCACAGCCGGATTCTCTCCTACCGGAAGCTCCCGCGACACGTTTCCAGGATATAGGCCTATTATGTTGTGAGGAGGGCCCGCCCTTGAAAAACCAGGAGACTGAGGTTTCAATCTCCGGACGTGGACGGACTCGACACTTCGGCTCACGCCCCATGCCATCTTCCGAGCCTGAGTTACGCACTCAAAAGAAGACAAAGGAAAGTGCCGCTTGTTAGACGGAAGATAAAACTTCTCGCCATCCAACTCGAAGATCCACTGTTCCTCGCCTGCCTGCAATTGGCGATCAGGATCGGACGCGGCATCTCCGAACATGAAATTGGGCTTTTGATAAGTCCGACGATCAATGTCTTCGAGAGGAGCGGTGGTTAGAATACTCCTCATGGTGAGCGGATCACCACCATGGATAAGCGTGTCCCGGACGACGGAACTCCGCTCACTAAAAAGAGAAGCCTGGCCATAGAATTGAAGGCTGATACTGCCATCCGCTCGGCTGGTCATCCCAAACAGACTATTCAAGGGACCAGGGGTGTAAGGTACTGCAAGAAAGAAAAGGGAAGAGAACTATGATTAGTTCAACAATCAAGCAGACATGGAGATATAAGATTCACCAAGGCATAGCCTCGCCCCGTGAGCAAGGCCAGTAAGGCGACAGCCTCGACAAAGCTTGATCTCGCAGACAAATCTGCATTTTGCAGAAAACGTCTAAGTACCAACTTCGCTTAAGCAGGAAGTGGTATAGCCCTAAGGGCTGACGTCACCAAGAGGGCACTATGGTCAAGAGCCATCCTTCGTGGCCATGACTAAAGGGACAGACCCGAGTCCTGTTCCTCAAACAGGACGAAGACAGCCCAAGTAATGGCTTCGTACGGAAGCCTAAAGAAGAACTATTCAGTTCTTAATTCCCTGTACAAGGAAGATAGGGAAAATCAGGGAAACGAGTTCTCTAATAAGGACAGATCATATTCGATCGTCCTGATAAGCCAAATACTGGCTTTAAAAGAGAGAGACCGCAGTCTCTAATTAGGAGAGAAAGTCTTTTACCGGCGATTGGTCGCTCGATGACCAGAGGAGGAGGACCCTCCGTTGCAGAAGTCGTCACATCTTTCCCCGCTCGTCTTTTGGGCGCCGTTGAAGAGCTGCAAGAGTTCTCAAAGTTCTCTGAATGAAGAAGGAAGAGGGAGAGGGAAAGTCAAGAAATTTCTCTGAAAAAAGGAGATCTTTTCCTGTTCAGCCCGATCGGGCTTTTATAGGCCAATCAGCGCCTGAAATGAGGCCTCGAAAAGGGCGTACGCCGCCGTTTCGAATTAATTCGAAACGCCACCCGAAGCGCCTTCCCGAGAAGCGCTGCTTCGATCCCACTAAGGGTTAACTTCGCCCTGGCTTAAAATGCGGACTTCGCGCAATCCTTCAGGGACTTCGCCGAAAGGCTTATCTTAGCCCCTTAAAAAGGCGCTGTTCGCGGACATACCAGTTTCGCGAAGTTCATTCAAAGAAGCGACTATGCCCTTAACTCCGCATACAGTTTATCTCCGCTATAGCCAAATTTTCAATGAAAGCAAGCAAAGATCAGATAATCAAGAGATGAACTTTCATTGATTTCAAAGGAAGAGTACATTGATATTACATCAAAGTTGTGTTTCATACAACACGTTCAGTGGTTCGACAGGGTCATTTGCGCAAAAGGCATACAAGCAGTTTTATCTGCTTCTAAGTCAGGTCGACTGGACACGAAAGGCCTTCCTCCTGCACAAGGCCGTAACCAGTGGTGCCGCAAGGACACGGCCATTATTCTCCACAAAAGTGGCAGATCTTGCCAGGCCATTTTTGTTGAAGCCTGGCAAGAAAAACCTATCGCCGCCAACATGATAGATCACGTATAATGGGAATTGGCAGTGATACTAGTGATCTAACGGGTGTGATGCCCGCTTTCCCGAAGTGGATCGCCCCCAAAGGCCACCAAAGTTAAAAGTCGGCAATGATGCTGACGATCCCACAGGCGACGCCCACTATCTTGAAGCGGATCATCTCCGGTAAAAGCGGCAGCCAGCCTTACCTCAGAACGAATCACCTCGGATAAAAGGCTGCCAACAGCCTCTGGGACACACATCAGCTGCCCCAAGTTGTTCCTCCTGCTTAAAAGTAAAGCTTCAACCGGGGATGCATAAGGCAACTTTTCGGTCTCTTTCATCAAGACACAAGATCGGCGAACATAGCTAACTGCAATGCAAAATTGGAGCAAGTTAGCAGTTAAACACAAAAGATACTGCAAAAGCGCTAAAGCCGAATTCTTTGGGGCGAAGCAATCCGATTTCGATTGGAGCAGAGGATAAGCCTCGCTCGCACAGCAGTGATGGGCTAGCTCAGCAAACGTCAAGTCCTAACCTCGCCTATATGGCTAAACCAGACTGATCCTATGGGACACAGTCTTAGCCTCACCTATATGGCAAGACTGGCTCAACCTTGAAGATATCAGGTCCCAAGTCCTGCCTGCGCAGCGGACTTAACATGCAGTGATCTTTCTCTGACCAAGTCAAGATGATAGCTTCACTGGGAAGCTATGCCAAAATCCTTCTCTGTAGATCAGTTAAATAGAGAACAAGGGAAGCTAATCCCTGAAGTAGCTGCTAAAAATGAATCAAGGGAGATGAATTCCCTAAAATCGGTGAAGTCGTTGAACGATCAAGACTTACCGGTCCTTGGCCGGGTAATAACCAGAGTGGGCATTCCCACTAATTCAGAGATCTGAGTATCTCTTTCTAAACCAAGAGAAGAGAAGAGAGGCAAAGCACTTCTCTTCAGAGGACCCCAAGTGCCCTATTTATAGGCCCCATGGCCTGAGCGCTCCTGCCTCAAGCGTGAAAGCACGAGCGCATTTAAGGCATTTACTGCGCCTTGAGAACAGGGACGGTTTCCCTTGGAACCGTGCGAAGGGAGAAACGTCTCCCTCATAAAGGCACTTATTGCGCCTTGAAGAAAGGGAATATCTTCCCTTGAAAATGTGCAAATCGGAGAATATCTCCCTCGATCAGCACGAAGAAAGGAGTAATCCTTCTCGTAACTGGCCCACGGCAGTTGGCCTCGGGAAAGCGACAGATGTTCCAGAGCGAACTTATCTAGCTGCGAAGCTACCCAGACGCGAGTCTGCATGATTCCTCGGCGAATCTACATCCCAAAGCAGGATTTAAAGCGAAGCTGAACTCAACCATCATGGCGACGTTCATACTCCACACACCACCGATCAAAGCAGTTCAAAGTGTTTCAAAGTCTGAGCCATTGCAGACTCTTGAAAACTTTAAAGGGGGTCTTGTTGACACTTATAAAAGACAAGATTCTTATTGGTCCGAACAATGTCTAAACTTGTTGACATTTATAAAAGACAAGTAACAGACGAGCTGAAGACCAGTTTTTCCCCATCTCCGAGGGACAAGGAAGCAACTTGGACTCCACTGATCCAGCAAGTAGACAGTGAACCCGGATTGTTTCTAAACAGACCTCAGCAGGTTTAAGATGCTGGCACTTAGCATCGCATGAGCCCAAAGGGATAGCCTCGCTTGAGAGGCTAATATCACCCAACTTTGCCTTGAAGTCATCCAAAGCCTCGCCAAGAAGCCAACTCGCAAACTTCGCCACAGAGGACTTCCAGCTCCGCCAAAGGGTTTCTTTCGGACTTCGCCAGAAACCGTCTCCAGCTCCGCTACGAGCTCAAAGCGGGCAGCGCCGCTATTGGTCTGCTATGGTCAACCTTTGACCAATCAAATCTCCGGATGAGACCGGATCCAATCAGATCAAACCCAATCAAGATCAAATCAGATATCAAATTTGGCAGTTGATTGCCACAATCTCTTGACTCTTCTAAAACGAGTAAGAAGATCAGGGAAAATCCTCCAACGATATGGAAAGGATCAAAACAGATCGAGAAGGTCTACCGACCTGCCAATTCTAGCTTCGCAGAAGCTGATCCTAGCCTCGCAGCAAGGCTACTTTCCAGATTTAAACAGATTTGATTCAATCTGTTTCCATATCTTCAAGGGACGATTATACCCTTGCTCTCCCTATAAATAGCCCACCAGGGGTACAAGGAGAGGGGGATCGATCGAAGAAAAAGAGGACTCCACAAGCAGAGGCTTCTTCACAAAGCACCGTGCGCTCTCGAATTCAGAGACCTTTTAGAGAATTGCTTTCTCTAGCCAGGGTGTTGATACCCTAACATCATCCTTCTTCTCAAGGAATCTCCAGAATCAGGCGAGAAGGAATTCCTTATTGAAGGCGATTTTGAGAAGCAGCAAGAGGGTTCTACCAACCTTCTGTTCTCTGATTCCCCGAACCAGGCGAGAAGGGAATCTCATCGCTCGCATCGTCAAAGGGACAAAGTGGTCGCGCGCTGACCAGACTCCTATCGGCACACTTCTCCAGAATCTCTGAGGAGATCTACTTGTAATCTTTTTAAGAATACTTGTAATTTAGCTCCTCAAACTCTTTATTGTAAGTTTCCCCCTTTGCAAACATAATGAAAAACAAATGCATAATTGTAAAATAATCACACCCCCACACTTATCTTTTGCTCGTCCTGAGCAAAACAAGAAAAGAAAAACTATACTACAGAGGTTATTACACCACTTTCGCAGGTGACGCGATTGCACTGAGCGTGTGCAACAAGCCGTTAAACCTCTAGGTTACCCAAGAGGAGGAGTTTTGTCTCCTGAGGGTTTTTAGCGGATTGCACCCACAAAATTCATAAAGAAAGAAGAGAAATGTTAGTATTTTGAAAATACATTTTGAAAGGGAGACAAGTTTATGAAATATTTTTGCAAAATATAAGTGATCTAAGGTCATAAGTCTACAAAAATAATTCTTCCTTAAACTTAGTTTCTATGCAAGATCTTGTCTTCAATTAAGGTAAAAATTCAAAATTGGATTGAATATTTTTTCTTTCATAAAACCTACATAATAAGCACTTTGTGATAGTGAAGATTTCTGGGATTTCAACTCCAACCATCAAGCCATTTTTATATATATATATATATATATTCTTTCTTTTTCTTCTTTTTTTCTTCCCTTAGTTTTCTTAGGCTTTCTAGTTCACCCATGTAACGAGCCTATAACTGATGACTCCCAGACCAGACGGTTTTAGGGCATCAGATGAGAAAACATCTCTCGGGTTTAAGGACTCAAGTAAACAAGGCCACAAAACTAAGGGGGATTATTTGTTTCTTTTGATCACCGTTAGGCGTGAATAATCATGCTTCTTGAGGCCTAATTATCCAGCTTAATAAGTGATGATTATTTATTTATTTATTTATTTTCTTTTTATTTATGGCATTTTAGGTCTTTGTTTTCATCCCAAAAATTGTGTAAGTGTGAAGTGCATACTATCTAAGGCAACAAATTCAAGATAAAGTTATCTCCCCAATTTATCTTACTTAGCCTATAATTTTAAATAAGATCCATTATTTCGACTGGGTTTAAGATGTCATAATTAAGCTTTCTTAATTTCTAATATCATCTTAATTTTCTTTAAAATAGATCCAAAACTTTGTCTCTTTTTTCAAAAAGTTTTTAAAGAAAGAGAAAATTCCTATACAAAAGGAAAAATTTCTAAAAGTATCCTTAAAGAAGTGTAAAAGAAAAAAAAATCTAAAAACTCTATGTTAGTAAACTCTCCCCCACACTTATCTCATGCATTGTCCTCAATGCATCGTGATGTATGTATGCATGAAACAAATAGAGGGGAAGGAAAAATCACCTCAAGGTGGTGGTTCCGGTGGCGGTCTGATTGGTCCACGGAATGCGGCCTAATCCAACTTGCGTGGAGTCCGGAGGAACCCACCAGAGACCTCAAAAATACAACCCACTAGAATGATGTATATATGTATAATTTTTATTAAAAATTTTACCCCATCTAATTTTCAAATTTTCAAAATAATTTTAGAGTCAAATTTATCAAGCCCCTTGTCCCAGAATGGAATGATTGATTTGGACTCAGGAAATACAAGAATTAATATCGACTCAAGAAAAAGACTTAAATCATGTAGAGGTTCGGGAGTCGAGATTGGTTCAGGAAATGGGTCCAAATCAGGAAGTTGAAACTCAAGTCCACATTCATTTTCCCATGATGGAATGTGACTTTCTAAGGTTGGTGATTCAAGTTCAGGAATGACAGGTATGAGAATCAAAACTGACTCTAAAATGTTACTCAAATTGGGTAATATAACAGGAGTCAATAATGATTCAGGAATTTGCACTGGATCACAAATTTGAGGATCAAAGTCACATTCCTCATTGAGTTCAATTCCACAAAAGTGAGAGCTTGCCAATTTATCAATGGGACTTTCAAAAGTATGAAATTGGTCAAGTTTAATATGATCATTATAAATGATTGGTGATTCAATTTCACAATGGACTGGCACTGGATCCAATATTGACTCGGGAAAAGGATTGAAATCAGGTGAAGATACCGAAGTCATAATTGAATCAGGAAGTAGAATTGAATCACTAATTTGAGGTTCATGATCATATTCATGCTCAAGTTCAATTTTAGGAAAAGGATAACTTGCCAAAATGTCAATGGGATCTTTAACATTTAAAGTTTGAACAAGTTCAGATGGGTGTGCTGAAATTGAATCTTGATTTCCAAAATGACAAGAGTCTTGGGTTAGATCAATAGAGTTTGGTATAGCTGAATTGGTCAAAGGTTGATAAGATAGAGTTTCCTCATTCCTATAAATGCTAACCAATTGACTCAATTGTGTTTCCAACCTATTGACAAACTCAGAAGAAGATTTTTGATATTGTAACATAGACTCCTGCAAGATTTCTATACTCTTTTCTAGACTTGATTTTTCTACAAGTGGATGCTCTAGAATGGGAGTATAAGAATCTTAGTTTTGAAATTTTTGTGAAGAATGTGAGTTAGAAATGTTTTGAGATTGAAGCTTGGACTCACACAAGAGTTCCTTACTCATTTTCAAGGCAGATGGTTGTTCATTATGAGGAAGTGGAACTGAGTAAGACTCTTGAAAATATTGTGGAATTGAGAGGCCAATGTTTTCTGAAGTTGTTGCTCGGCCTCTTGTAGATTGGCTTCTATACTCTTTTGTAACTCAGATTTTTCTTCAATTGGTGGTTCAAAAGAAGGAGCATAGGAAGCGAAATCGGGGAATGAACATTGTGTAAATTATTGACAAGGTGAACATGGGGGATAAGGAGGTTGAAAATTTAACTCGGGGAGGTGAATCCCCATTGACTTTGTGATGAGTTGAAATTATTTTAGAAATTATAGTCATAAGAATGTGGGTATGGGTTGTATTGATTCGGATAAGGCCAACCCGGTGTATTTGGTTGGTGCATATTGTAAAAAACCGGGTTGAAATTATCCGAATCGAATGGGGTTGGTGTGAAATATGGATTCATATTTGGATTGAAAGAATTGTTATTGTTGAATTCCATTTCACAAACAATCACAAACAAAAAGGAAAATCAAACAACAACAAAAAAAAAGAAAAAGAAAAAATCAAAACCAAGCCTAGAGTAGGGTTGACCTAGACCTAGACGACTCTTAATGAGTCCGAGATGTCCCTAGGGGCCAACGTCTATCAATTTTTATTAGGGCTTGGGTTGTGTGAGTGGGGAGGTAGTTTTTGGGCTAAGGAAGGGTGATGAAATCCCACCTTATCTTGTATTGGGTTTTGCCCTTAAGTTCAGTTCGTGCAAGTGTGCAATATAGAAAAGAATATAACACAAAGCGATAAATCACCCACGTGTTTTTCCTATGCTATATGCAATGCCATATGTACACCTCCATCTAGATCACAACAGAACAAAATACAGTATATTGGAATTAAATTGACACGTGCCTAAATGCAAATGTCTAAACCATTTTAAAAGCGTCCAAATACCGTATTTTAGTTCTTTAGTTTATTGTAGTGTGTAGGAAATCAAAGCAGAAAAGTAATAATACAGATTAACTAGCTATTATAATGAACACATCCCAGCACAACAAGATATACAATTATCACAAAATGACCGCGTTTTCGCGGCAACAGTCGCGTTTGCGCGACGGTTCTTTGAAAGCTGGGTCCCTGCTTTCTAGAGCAGGAAAATGCAAAGCTAGTGTTTATTCTGCAATGTTAAAATCCTGTAAAGAATGTCCTGCACACCAAACAGAGAAGACAATGTTAGCAAAAACGTGAAGTCAAAACCATTCCCGTTTCCCCGCCAACGGCGCCAAAAATTGATGATCGGGGCGGAACTAGCACTCAAAAACGCGTAGTTTATGAAATCAATGTGAAAGCTTGGATATGTGCTAATGTACTCTCGATACTTCCGTTATAGCATTGGCTCAACGGGTCGAATCCACAGGGAAGGGAGGCGATAGAAGCATTAACAATTTTTATTCACGTTGTTTGTTAACAGTTCTTCTTTGTTAAAAGAATGAAAACGAAAGTGAAAAGAAGGAAAAGGAGATGCAGAATGTGGTAGGTGAGGAGAGCGATGAAAACGGTGAAGGAAACAAAGAGGAGTGGTTTGGAAAACAAAATAGAAAAGAAGGAAGAGCTTGGAGTAAAGAAGATGAAAACAAAGACAAACAAGAAAGTGGTGAAAACAACGATGAAAAGATAAAAGAATTGATTTTCAAAACAAGGTAAAAGAAAACTCATGGCTACTAACTACTAAATGCTCCACTAACCATGCTAACCTCTTAGTGATAGTTGCCTCACATTTGATCTTCGGCCATCACTAATCCTTGGCTTCAAGAGACGATACAGAGCATGGAAAATGAGATGGTTCTTTCACAATCAAACATGTATCAAGAGCAAGCTAATACAAACACTAAATCATCAGACCATTGAAGGAAAGCATGAAATAAGAGAGAGTTTGCTTGGTTAGCAAGTTAGATGTTAGAACCCATCATCAATGAGCCATCAATGGCTCTTGCAAGAACAAGGCCTTATAGAGGCTACTAGATTCATGTGGATTATCAAGTAAGTGGTTAGATGGTTAGTGGTTAGTAGTTAGATTGCCATGAGAAGAAAAGTTAGCAAAACATCATGTAGAAGATGAAGGAGATTACATTGGAGAAGAAAGGAGACACCTTTACATAGATTGTCACCATCTATTACATCAATCCCTCTCTATCTCTCTCTCTCTTTATCTCTCAGCCCTACTACAAGATCTAAAAATGAAATAGCATAACAAAATACAAGAAATGAAGAACACCTATCTACACTACACTAAAACATAGAGAAAATTAGAACCTACTCCTAAAAATGAAAACTGCCTCGTTCTGGACCTATGCAGGGCTATATATAGGCATAAGAAGTCTCTGGAAGACGAGACGGGGCCACGCGTCGAAAATCAACGCGTGGCTCCACTCCATTGCCACGAAAACGCGGCAATTGTCGCGTTTTCGCGGCAATACCAGGGACTTAGGTCCCTGGTTTTTGCCAGTGGGTCCCCATTGGTTCTAGCTGCTTCCTGGTATATTCCGTTTCTGATAATTTCGCCCGAATATTCGTCTGACGTGCGTAAGAGTCTAGGTTCATCGTATCTTCTAGATGATCCCTTGCTTGGCCTCCACAAAATTCAGGATTAATTACCCTAAAAGGGGTTTAATTAAACTCTTATTACTCCTTTGCACTTGAACTCTTGATTTACCTGTAATAGAGACCAAAACACGATTTAGACCGATAATTTATTCATAAATCGGTGGGAAATGCGATATAATAATGCATAATTGCAGACTAATTAGCGGTATCTTGAAAATCTTTCAAACAAACATGTATTGCCCGTTCCACTATAGAATCGGAATTCATAGCCTTAGATAAGGTCAGAGAAGAAGCAGAATGGCTTCAACAATTTTTAGAAGATATACCATTATAGCCAAAGTTAGTGCCCGCTATATGCATTCATTGCGATAATCAAACAGTTATATTTAGGACAAAATTTTTTTATATAACGGTAAGTCTAGACATATTCATCGTAGACATAATACTGTTAAGCAGTTTCTCTAAAATGGATATCTCTATTGAATTTGTCTCGTCAAAAGATAATTTAGCGGATCCGTTTACCAAAGGTTTAGTAGAGAGCGTATATACTGCGCATCGAGGGGAATGGGATAAAAGCCTAACCTTACCGAGTCAGCTTAATGGAAACCTCACTAAGCGACTGGTGATCCCACAGACTAAGTTCAGGAGGAAAAACTAGTTATGATTGACTCAGCAAGTAAGCACTTAGGAGCTTGACTCCAATCCATTTCTAAGGTGCACACAAGTGTTTTCTACAAGTGGTTTAAGAATAAGCTTAATGCTTTTAATGATGCCTATATCTTGTTATTAAACAAATGGAGTAGAGTCGACTACTCTTAATAGGACGATCACCTATGTGAGTATAGCGCTGGGTCGGCTCTTTGGGAATTTCTATGGAGGCTATTATTCCCTAAAGATACTCTCTGAAACTCAGAATGTCCAGGGCCAAAATGGACACAACCGAGAACCAAAGTTGATTTGAAAAGTTACTGTGTGAAGCTTGTTGACTTGGCTTACACTAACGGCTAACAGTTCAAGACTTAGTTCACTGATTAGCCAGTAAGTCCGATAAAGCTTTCCCTATGGAAGATTCAAGACCTAGATTACCTATCCTGATGTAGTTTCTTTTCTAAAGTACCTTTCACTATAAAGTCAGTCTCTTGTGTGTCAATTCCTTGAATCTCCATTCATTGTGGGGGATTGTTGGGAAATATGACGAATTAAATGTGAATCTTTGAGTTGAATTAAGGCGAGATTCGTTGATAGGATTAATTGGATAATGGTTGGTGTGTGTTCTCCTTTCATTGGGATGAGTGGTATATTCACATGTTCAATTCTGACTTTGAATGAATGAGATATTCAAGTCTAAAATTTGCCTAATTTAAAAGTCAAAAAGGGGATTAAAGGTAACTAAAAGCATTTAGTCCCACATTGGATATGAGATGAAAGTTTGAAGTGTTTATATAGAGAAAAATGGGAACAAAGGGTGTGCCCTTTGGGTACTTGGAGTTTTCGCGCGCGATTTGGGGGAAACTATACCCACACGTGCGCGCGCTTCGCTATCTGGACCCGGGTTCGGGTTCGGGTGCCCTACCCGGTCCATTTTTTTGAAACCGGGTCTCACGGGTATGGTGTGATGGCGGATCGCGCCCGCTCCGCTATCCGACCCGCGCAACGTCTGACAGGAAACCGCACACGAACCGTTACAACGGTCTGTGCGGTTTCTATCTGGAACGATCCGTTGCAACGGTTCAGATCGAACCGTTGCACCTGTTCGGACGACTCTACCCTTCCCGGAGCGCTATAAATAGCGCTCCTTTCTCCCATTTTAAAAAACACAGCAAAGACAGAAACACAAAAAAGACTCTCCCTCCCCCTTCTTCTGCAGCTCAGATTCTGAAGTAAAAGTATGCAACTCGGATTCCGCAGTGAAAGTGAAGAAGAAGTAACTCGTATTCTGAAGATTAGTTCTGAAAGAAGGCTCAGAAAATTTAATAGATTCTTTAATAAAATTGTTGTCTGAATCTGTGACTTCCAAAGAAGAATATTTTTCTATCTCCCTCTTTTCTCTATAGTGGGTATTCCTCCAAAGTAAAGACAAATATTCTCCTTGAGATTTTATCTTGGTCCTGCTGCTTTGATAATCCTGTGAAGGTACTGGTTAACTACGGTTCGACCGTACGGTGATTTGATAGTGCTATCTAAATACCGTGAAGGAGTATTGTATCTTGGGAGACCAGCGTCCAGTAACCCGTTAGCACCGCGGAGGACATAATTGTCTTAAGGAGATTCGGTATAAGTATACCTCACTCCAAGTACTGTATAAGAGAATTAATTTTCTTTATATAATGGTTATACTGATATACAGTATATTGAGACTGACGTATATCAGTTTAATCGGTATTTAACTAAAAAAGGTAATTGAAAGGTGGTTTTGTAATTAAGGAACGTTCTATTGAATGGAAAACCTCCCACCTGATATTCACCGACCTAGCCAATTAGATTGGTGACATTGATTAGTTGTCAGATTGATTCCTAGAACTAACACATTTTACTACTGCTCTATGAATTGTGGGTCACACTAGCAATTAATAGGAGCCAGAATTAATGAGGATGTAACTCACAATTCATAAAATAGTAATATAACGTAGTATAAAAAAAAAGAGTACAAATAACATTACTCCTGGCCAATTTCATGAAGTTGGAAATTAGGAGTGCAATCTGACAAACCCTAGCTCCACTAGGCTGTTTGGTATAAAGGGGGTTCTTTGGAAACCCTTTAAAGGCTTCCAAAATTTTCCGTTGCTGCAACCAACAAATGCTAGCTGGGTGCTCCACGAAATTGTTTAAACCAAGGCTCTCTTAAAGGCTACCAAAAATTTCAATGGAAGTTTTTTCATAAGAAAGAAAAATATTCTGATCAGTAGGTTTGAAAAAACTTTTCTTGTATACTTCTTGTTTGATTAGGAAATTACATGAAAATTTATACATAGAAGGAGATTGAGAGATATGAACAGTTAAAAAGATGGGTTGTAAAGGCAAGAAATAATTAAACATTGTTATTTTCAATGAATGTTTCAAGTTTTCGAAGAATGTAATTTCAAGGATTTGATAATTACCCAACCGGGCATTAGGCTTTGAAATCTTTTCCCACATTATTCTCTCCTATTTCCCATAAATAAGAAAATGAAATTTCCAAAGCTAACCTATTTTCCGTTCTTTCTTTTTCTTACCCCTTTCTTGTTGGGTATTCTGCTTAACAAGAATCAATCTGACAACTTATCAAGATCACTGAGATATCAACAATCTAATTGGCCAGGTCGGTAAATATCAGGTGGGAGGTTTTCCGTTCAATAGAACGTTCCTTAATTTAAGAACCACCTTTCAATTTCCTTCCTTGGTTTAAGCACCATTAGACTGAATCCAAGTCAGTCTCGATATACTGTAAAGTATATCCCCTGTATAAAGGACTTAATCCACTTATACAGTAACACTTAGACTGAATCTAAGTCAATCTCGATATACTGTAAAGTATATCCCCTGTATAAAGGACTTAGTCCACTTATACAGTATTTGAAGTGAGGTACGCTTACAGCGAATCTCCTTAAGACAATTACGTCCCCGCACCGGTGCTAACGGGATAATGGACGCTGGTCTCCCAAGATACAACACTTCTTCACGGTATTTGGATAGCACTACCAAATTACCGTACGGTCGAACCGTAGTCAACCAGTACCTACACAGGATTAGCAAAACAGCGGTATAACGACAAATTTCAAATGAATATTTGTCTTACTCTTTTGGAGGAACACCCACTGTTGAGGACGTAGGAAGGTTGAAGAATTTTGACAGAATCTCCTTTAGGAAGTCGCTTTGGATTCCCACTTCACTTGGAAGTTGCGGATTCCCACTTCGTTGGAAGTCGCTCTGGAAGTCGTGGATTCCCACTTCGCTGGAGCCCAGTTCAGAACCGAAGTCTGAACTTATAGAGAGAGAGAGATCTTTCAAAAGAGAGAAAGAGTCTCAGATTTGGTTCGTTTCTCAATTGAGAACATGGAGTCCTTTATATAGCGGAATAGGAGGGCCCAACAGGTTCGAACCCGAACGAAAGGTTGCACCCTTTCGACCCAACCGTTGCAACCTTTGGTTAGCCAACAGGTTCGCAACCTTTGGCAGTCCAACTGGTTCGCACCCGTTGGCTGTCTAATTGGTTCGCAACTGTTGGCGGAGCGGGTCTGGTTCGCACCGTTTGGA
The DNA here is from genome assembly GCA_038442645.1 of Agave tequilana. Lineage (NCBI taxonomy): Eukaryota > Viridiplantae > Streptophyta > Magnoliopsida > Asparagales > Asparagaceae > Agave > Agave tequilana. Next base: position 90,418 of record JAVJIF010012721.1, on the reverse strand, counting down.
TCTGGCCTGGACTGGTTCATAACCTGCGACCCGATTCAAAAAGAATCAGGCCAGGTAGGGAAGCCCAAGCCCAAGCCCAAGCCCGGCCCGGCTCCGGCGCCGGCGCCGGCCGGCCGGCCGCCGCCGCCGCCAGCGGCGGCGCGCGTGCGCGCACGTACGTACGTACGTGCATAGTTCCCTCCTTTTCGCGCGCGAAAACTCCAAGTACCCAAAGGGCACGCCCTTTGTTCTCAATTTTCTCTATATATACACCACAAACTTCCATCCCACGGCCAATGTGGGACTAAATGCTTTAAGCCACCTTTAGTCCCGTTTTGGCTTTGAATTAGGCAAACTTTGGACTTGAATATCTCATTCATTCGAAGTCAGAATTGAACATGTGAATATACCACGTTCATCACAAATGGAAGGAGAACACACTCCAACCATCATCCTTGATTCCATCAACGGATCTTGCCATAATTCAACTCGAAGATTCACCTTTATATTCTTCAATTCCAACAATCCCCACAATGAATGAGAGATTCAAGGAATGACACACAAAGAGACTGACTCTATTGTGTAAGGTACTTGAGAAAAGAAACTGCATAAGGATAGGTGAACTAGGTCTTGAACCTTCCATAGTGAAAGCTTTATCGGACTTACTGGCTAATCAGTGAACTAGGTCTTGAACTGTTAGCCGTTAGTGTAAGTCAAGTCAACAAGCTTCACACAGTAACTTTCCAAATCAACTTTGGTTCTCTGTTGTGTCCGTTTTGGCCCTGGACATTCTTGGTTTCAGAGAGTATCTTTAGGGAATAACAGCCTCCATAGAGATTCCCAAAGAGCCGACCCAACTCTATACTCACATAGGTGATGGACCTATTAAGAGTAGTCTACTCTACTCCACTTGTTTAGTAACAAGATATAGGCATCATTAAAAGCGTTAAGCTTATCCTTAACCCACTTGTAGAAAAGCACTTATGTGCACCATAGGAATGGATTGGAGTCAAGCTCCCAAGTGCTTACTTGCTGAGTCAATCATAACTAGTTTTTCCTCTTGAACTTAGTCCGTGGGATCTCCAGTCGCTAAGTGAGGTTTCCATTAAGCTGACTCGGTAAGGTTAGGCTTTTAGACCCATTCCCCTCGATGCGCAGTTTATACGCTCTCCACTTAAACCTTTAGTAAGCGGATCCGCTAAATTATCCTTTGACGATACAAAGTCAATAGAGATAATTCCATTTGAGAGCAACTGCTTCACGGTATTATGTCTACGACGAATATGTCTAGACTTACCGTTGTATATCACATTTTGTGCCCTAGATATAGCTGCTTGATTGTCGCAGTGTATACATATAGCGGGCACTGGCTTTTGCCACAACGGTATATCTTCTAAGAATTGTCGAAGCCATTCTGCTTCTTCTCCAGCCTTATCTAAGGCTATGAATTCCGATTCCATAGTGGAACGGGCAATACATGTTTGCTTAGAAGATTTCCATGATACCGCTGCTCCTGCTAGAGTAAATACGTATCCGCTAGTTGATTTTGATTCCTCAGAATCTGCAATCCAATTAGCATCACTGTATCCTTCCAGTACAGGAGGATACTTTCCATATCTCAAGGCATATTCCTTGGTATGTGATACGTAACCCAATACTCGTAGTAGAGCGGTCCAATGTAGATCACTAGGATTACTAGTATATCTACTCAACTTGCTTACAGCGTAAGCAATATCGGGTCTAGTGCAATTCATTAAATACATTAGACTTCCGATAATCTGAGAATACTCCAACTGGCGTATTCCAGTTCCTGCATTCTTATGAAGGTGGATGTGTGGGAGAAAAGGATTTGTATTCTCTTTTATCCCATGATCCTTGAATCTTTCTATCATCTTATCCACGTAGTGAGATTGAGATAGACTGATTCCATCTGGTGTTCTAGTAATTTTAATTCCTAAAATTACATCAGCAACCCCCAGATCCTTCATATCAAACTGTTGGATAACATTCTTTTAGTGGACTTAATAATCTCAATATTAGTCCCAAGTATCAACATGTCGTCTACATAAAGACAGACAATGATACATGCATCTCCACTGTTTTCGTGTAAACACACTTATCGCATTCATTGATAGTGAATCCATTTTGATCATGACACTATCAAATTTCTCATGCCATTGTTTTGGAGCCTGTTTTAAACCGTATAAGGATTTTACCAATTTACACACCTTGTGTTCTTGTTCTTGACTATAAATCCTTCTGGTTGCTCCATATAAATTTCTTCATTTAATTCACCATTTAAGAATGCAGTCTTGACATCCATTTGATGGATATCTAAGTTGTGCAATACTGCAATCGCAATCAACATCCGAATGGACGTTATTCTTGTTACTGGTGAATATGTATCGAAGTAGTCAAGTCCTTCTTTTTGCCGATAACCCTTGGCTACTAATCTAGCCTTGTACTTATCGATAGATCCATCGGGTTTTAATTTTCGTTTGAAAATCCACTTACACCCAATTGGTTTACTTCCAGGAGGCAAGTTTACCAATTCCCAAGTATGATTACTTAGTATGGATTCTATTTCGCTATTTATAGCTTCTTTCCACATTTGTGCTTCTGGGTTTGACATAGCCTCTTTAAATGTTTGAGGCTCGCTCTCAATAGCGTATGCTATGAAATCTGGACCAAAAGATTTTGAGATTCTAGATCTCTGACTTCTTCTTGGTTCAATTTCCGCATTTACATTTCGTTCCTCGGGGCTTTCGTCCCTGAACGCCATCTCGTGTGTTCTTTTCTCAGAAGTCTTATCTGCTTCCCGTTTGTACGGAAAGATGTCTTCAAAGAACACAGCATCTCGAGATTCGATAATCATGTTTACATGAATATCTGGTATTTCTGATTTATGAACCAGAAACCTATAGGCACTACTATTCAAGGCATAGCCTATGAATATGCAGTCTATAGTTTTTGCTCCCAACTTAGTCTTTTTGGGTAATGGTGCCAGCACCTTTGCAAGGCACCCCCACATTTTGAGGTAATGGTAGGAAGGTGTCCTTCCATGCCATAACTCGAATGGTATAAGACCAAGTTTCTTGTGGGGTACTCTATTTAGAATATGATTTGCAGTTAATAGAGCTTCCCCCCACAAGTTCTGCGGAGCTCCAGAACTTACGAGCATGGAATTAACCATCTCCTTCAAAGTTCTGTTCTTCCGTTCAGCAATTCCATTCTGCTGAGGAGTGTATGGTGCTGTAGTTTGATGGATTATACCAAAACTAGCACATAACTCACTAAAATCATTTGATTCATATTCTCCGCCTCTATCGGATTTTAGAATCTTGATTTTCTTGTTGAGTTGATTCTCAACTTTGGCTTTATATGTTGTAAACATATTTATTGCCTCATCCTTACTGTTTAAAAGATACACATAACAGTATCTTGTACAGTCATCGATAAAAGTAATGAAATACTTTTTACCGCCTCTAGTTGGCATAAACTTCAAGTCACATAGATCGCTATGAATTAACCCTAAAGGTTCTGTATTTCGATCTATTGAGTGAAATGAATTTTTAGCCAACTTGGCCTCAACACAAACCTCACACTTGCGAATTTCTTCCAAGTTGAGTTTAGGAATATATCCCAGATTAGACAAGTTTTTCAAAGACTTGTAATTTACATGCCCTAATCTAGCATGCCACAAAATAGGAGACTCAAGCAAATAACAGAAGAATTTTCTTTATTTATAAGCTTCGGGTACAGATACACAGACTTTTTGTCTACCACTGCAACATTGTCTTTAAAAGACAATCAACAAGATTCTTGTTTTGTTTGAGACGGCTGCGACATTCATTCGCCTTATGCCCCTCTTTGTTGCAGATGTAGCAAGTTCCCTTGAAGCGCATGTTCTTGCCTTCTTGGACCTTGCCTTTGTACCCCTGGGAAGTCTTCTTCCACTTTAAGCCTTTGGAAGTAGACGCTTTCCCCTTTGAGTCTTCGATCACATTGGCTTTTGCTTCGTAGGAGTTCTTACTGCTCCTTTTCTCGGACTTTCTGTTGTCCTCCTCAATACGAAGCCTCACAATGAGATCCTCCAACTTCAACTCCTTTCGCTTGTGCTTAAGGTAGTTCTTGAAATCTCTCCACGCAGGTGGGAGTTTCTCCACGATAGTAGCAACCTGAAAATTTTCAGGTAGGATCATACCTTCGGCTTCTATCTCATGCAAGATAAGTTGGAACTCTTGCACCTGACTGATTACAGTCTTGCTGTCCACCATTTTGTACTCCAGAAATCGTCCAACGACGAACTTCTTGGTACCAGCATCCTCAGTCTTGTACTTCTTGTCAAGACTGATCCATAACTTCTTTGCCATTGTGATAGGACTGTAGACATTGTAAATAGAGTCATCCAGTCCATTTAAAACATAATTTCGGCAAAGGAAGTCACATTGAGTCCATGCATCAGTTGCAGGCTCTGGTGGATCTTCTTCCAGGAATCTGGCCAGATGAAGAGTGGTCAAGTAGAAGAGCATCTTCTGTTGCCACCTCTTGAATTCTGTGCCATCAAATTTTCCTGGCTTCTCCGGCTTCGGGTTAGGAAGTGGAGTAGGCATCAATGCTTGTAGCATGTTTGGTGCCTTACTTGAGCTATCTTGATTAGTCTCAGACATCTTCTGTAAGTTCAAGCAGAACAGAAGTAAGAAACTTTAATTGTCTTAAGATTGTTGGGTATTCTGCTTAACAAGAATCAATCTGACAACTTATCAAGATCACTGAGATATCAACAATCTAATTGGCCAGGTCGGCAAATATCAGGTGGGAGGTTTTCCGTTCAATAGAACGTTCCTTAATTTAAGAACCACCTTTCAATTTCCTTCCTTGGTTTAAGCACCAATTAGACTGAATCCAAGTCAGTCTCGATATACTGTAAAGTATATCCCCTGTATAAAGGACTTAATCCACTTATACAGTAACACTTAGACTGAATCTAAGTCAATCTCGATATACTGTAAAGTATATCCCCTGTATAAAGGACTTAGTCCACTTATACAGTATTTGAAGTGAGGTACGCTTACAGCGAATCTCCTTAAGACAATTACGTCCCCCGCACCGGTGCTAACGGGATAATGGACGCTGGTCTCCCAAGATACAACACTTCTTCACGGTATTTGGATAGCACTACCAAATTACCGTACGGTCGAACCGTAGTCAACCAGTACCTACACAGGATTAGCAAAACAGCGGTATAACGACAAATTTCAAATGAATATTTGTCTTACTCTTTTGGAGGAACACCCACTGTTGAGGACGTAGGAAGGTTGAAGAATTTTGACAGAATCTCCTTTAGGAAGTCGCTTTGGATTCCCACTTCACTTGGAATTGCGGATTCCCACTTCGTTGGAAGTCGCTCTGGAAGTCGTGGATTCCCACTTCGCTGGAGCCCAGTTCAGAACCGAAGTCTGAACTTATAGAGAGAGAGAGAGATCTTTCAAAAGAGAGAAAGAGTCTCAGATTTGGTTCGTTTTCTCAATTGAGAACATGGAGTCCTTTATATAGCGGAATAGGAGGGCCCAACAGGTTCGAACCCGAACGAAAGGTTGCACCCTTTCGACCCAACCGTTGCAAACCTTTGGTTAGCCAACAGGTTCGCAACCTTTGGCAGTCCAACTGGTTCGCACCCGTTGGCTGTCTAATTGGTTCGCAACTGTTGGCGGAGCGGGTCTGGTTCGCACCGTTTGGATCTGGCCTGGACTGGTTCATAACCTGCGACCCGATTCAAAAAGAATCAGGCCAGGTAGGGAAGCCCAAGCCCAAGCCCAAGCCCAAGCCCGAGCCCGAGCCCGGCTCCGGCGCCGCCGCCAGCGGCGGCGCGCGTGCGCGCCGTACGTACGTACGTACGTGCATAGTTCCCTCCTTTTCCGCGCGCGAAAACTCCAAGTACCCAAAGGGCACGCCCTTTGTTCTCATTTTCTCTATATATACACCACAAACTTCCATCCCACGGCCAATGTGGGACTAAATGCTTTAAGCCACCTTTAGTCCCGTTTTGGCTTTGAATTAGGCAAACTTTGGACTTGAATATCTCATTCATTCGAAGTCGGAATTGAACATGTGAATATACCACGTTCATCACAAATGGAAGGAGAACACACTCCAACCATCATCCGGTTGATTCCATCAACGGATCTTGCCATAATTCAACTCGAAGATTCACCTTTATATTCTTCAATTCCAACATTTCTGAAATGACACTTGGAACACTCAAACACTGTTTCCTCCATTTCCATGTTTACAAGGAGAACGAGTTCAAATGGCAATTAGTCCCATAATCTTTTCAACCATAACTCACCAAACAATCTGCTTGTGAGAGTATGATCGATATGCAATTAGAAATGCATATGAACTGAATGTTCTCTGTATTCCATAATCAATTTCTAATTGTTTAATGCGTGCGGGAAATTCTTTCAAAAGAAAATTTCCACACATAAATCAACAAGGATTAAGTTTAGCGGGATTTTGTTTTAGCCAGCTAAGTCAAACTCTAATTAGAAAAAAAACTCACTTGCATAATTTTATTCGCTTCAGTCACCTCCTTTTTTAAAGTAAGGATGTGCTGTCAAGCCCCGAGGTGTTCATCTGCGGCGAAAGACGAAAATGTCCCTAAATAATCGCTTCAAAAAATGAACCTCTTCCAAATTGCCCTATTTATGAGGGCTATGACATCCTGACAAAATGGTCGCAGTATAGAGGGTTGCGACTATGATCGCAGTCCTCACAAAAATGCCTTATTTCTGAGGACTGTCATTATGATCGCAATCCTCACAAAATGATCTCAGCCCTATTCCTAGGGACTGCGATCATGATCGCAGTCCTCACAAAAAGCACTATTTATGAGGACTGTGACCATGAATGTCGTCCTCACAAAAATGTCATATTTTTGAGTGTTTATAGGATTACAACCATGATCACAGTCCTCTTATTAGGACTGAGATCATGATCACAGTGTCATAAAAATGTCACTGACAGTGATTACAGAGGGCAAACAGAGAACCAATGATTTTCCTGGGAGGCAAGTTAGTCGACTATAGGGAAAGGGTTAGTCGACTAACAGAGCTATTAGTCGACTAATAACAGGTATTAGTCGACTAATAAGCCTCTGTCAGCCACTAAAAGTCTGAGATACTCCTACACACAAATCTATATTCTCTCGATACTCTCATGTGCTCCAACATGTAATGTCTACACTATTAATCCAAACACTCATATGGTAAACATGGGGTCCCAACATAATAGATATACATGCATATCATATGCCTATGCATTCAACGTTGTAAAATAAAAGGGGAATGACAAGGCACATCCATGCTTAATGATCTCCACACGCATAATCATATAACACGTCAAATTATACCACATACACAATCATATTTATGATTACTCCATTTAAATAATGAGAGAAATAGAGAGAGACACTCACAGTTAATGTTATCGGAGCTCCGGCGGATCTCGCGGAGGATGTCGGAGACGGAGGACAGGCTGCTCGCTGCTGGATCTGGGCAGGTGGGGCTTGCATGGCCTGCAAGGTGGTCTCGGCCTGCTGCTCACGGCCGACTGCAAGGGGGTCCGGCCTCACAGAGGAGGGGGCTCGCTGCTAGACTGCAGGGGACGGCGCGGGGAGGAGATCCGGCTGGGCTGCGCTGGTGGGCGAAGGCCAGCCTGCTGTGCTGCTGGTTGCGGCCAGGGAAAGGTGGGGGCAGCCTGCTGGTGCGCGGCCTGGCTGCTCCTGCCAGCGAGGAGAAGGCGGCCAAGGAGGGAGCCCGGGCGCTGGTGCTGGATCCGTGCAGGGGGGAAAAGGTGCGGCAGCTGCTGCTCACAGGAGGGAGGGGGTGCGGCTGCTCCAAGGGATGGAGAGAAAATAGATTATTAGGTTAGGATTAGATTTTGTAGTTAAGATTTTGGTGGATTTGATTTGGATTTAGGAGGATTCTTGGGAGTTAGTTAGGATTAGGATTTGAAGAGTAATGGGTTGCGGGTTTGGGGTTAGATCCAAACGGGTAAATGGGTAATGAATTCGGTATAGGATTAGAAGTAGGGAACAATACAAGGGAAAGAAATGAAGGGAGAAGGAAATCTGCTCAGGAATAACACACCTGCAAAAATATAAATAGTAATAATACTGGCAACACTTAAACACCACATCAGATAAATAATTTATGACAATATAAATATTACTACAACGAGTAATATTATATCACATGCTAAATAAATACATGTACACATTTAAATACCAGTATATTTTTATTTAAATACCGTACTTAAAAATAGGGATATTACATAAATCGACAAGGATTAAGTTTAGCGGGATTTTGTTTTAGCCAACTAAGTCAAACTGTAATTAGAAAAAAAACTCACTCGCATAATTTTATTCGCTTCAGTCACCTCCTTTTTTAAAGTAAGGATGTGCTGTCAAGCCCCGAGGCGTTCATCTGCGGCGAAAGATGAAAATGTCCCTAAATAATTGCTTCAAAAAAATGGACCTCTTCCAAATTGCCCGATTTCTAAGGGCTATGACATCCTGACAAAATGGTCGCAGTATAGAGGGTTGCGACTATGATCGCAGTCCTCAAAAATGTCTTATTTCTGAGGACTGTCATTATGATCGCAATCCTCACAAAATGATCGCAGCCCTATTTCTAAGGACTGCGATCATGATCGCAGTCCTCACAAAAAGTACTATTTATGAGGACTGTGACCATGAATGTCGTCCTCACAAAAATGTCATATTTTTGAGTGTTTATAGGATTGCAATCATGATCACAGTCCTCTTATTAAGACTGGGATCATGATCACAGTGTCATAAAAATGTCATATATTTAAGTCTTTATAAGGACTACGACAATGATCGCTGTCACAAAATGCAGTATTTTTTAGTTTTTGTAAGGATTACGATCATCACAGTCCTCAATCAGGATCGCAGTCCTCTTTATTAGGACTGCACTGTGACCATAATCGCAGTATTCACAAAATGCCCTATTTCTGAGTCAGTCTTCACAAAGGATCGCGATTATGAATCGCAATCCTCATATCAGCATCGTTATCATCAGCTGACTCTCGTCCACTGATATCGAATGATCCCTAATGTTTTTAGATCTAAACGCAAACAAAACTCATTATGAGCACAAACAAAAGGGATCTATAAAAGGTTGACCCTAAAAATTTTCAGGTCGACCCACGAATAACTCTGCTTCGAGGTCAAGGTTGAGGGGAGAGCAACGTTGCGAGTGATGAGTAAGGGTAAAAGAGGAAACCAAAATATATAAAGAAGTGATGGTTTGAAGGAATCAGTTTTTGCTGACGTAGATGAGACTGTAACGAACAAAATTATAAAATTGAGTTTTTCTCCTTCTAATTATGAAGCGAAGTAGGTGACTGTAGTAAAATTTTCCTTAAATTTATCCCAAAAATGTAATAATGAATTAGAAAAGCTAGTCCCTAGCCTAAGTAGGGAGGGGAAAGTCATGCATATAGCTGTACAACTTTGCAACACATATGAGTGACAATGAACAGCACAATCTCTTGCAGAATGCAGAGAGATTTTTGTCTTTTGGAATTCTCCCCACTACAAAAGTCTTTAAGATTCATGATGATGATGTGCCATTCCAAAAGAAGAGACAACTTGGTCCTGTTGCACCACTTGCAGCAAGACAACTTGTTCAAACATGCTCAAGCCAAATGAGATAACCTATGCAATTCATATATTTTTGTTGAGCTTGGATGAGGTTTTTTAACTTTCATGTGTTATGTGCAATGCATTGGCTAGTACACAAACAAAATTAGTAGAGTTTGTAAAAGATACCAATTGATGTTGGAGACTAAGAAAAAGCACGTTATGTAGTCAAGACATCCAATCCCAATTAAATTAAACTAACAAGAATCCTTTGAACTTGTTCTCCTCATCAATATTATATTTTTAGGGTTGTCAGGTGCCTAGGATTAGAACTATTGACCCAAGGGGTGATGTTTACTTGCATTTCTTTCATGCATATGCTTAAAAAACTAATAATGATAATACCTAATCTACTCGGTCTCGTGTCTACTCGTCTACCATGTGGACCTTCTGAATACAAACACGTATCCTTCGCGTATGGGGCCTACCTATCAGTATCTAAGTATGGAGTTTGAGCAGACATGAGATCGACTAGATTTTGTATTGTTATTAAAATAGTCAATTATTAGTCACTATTATAAGCTTTAGTGTCACAAACCTTCTTAAGTTCTAGTTCCCTTCTCATACTCCCAAATATTCCTTATAATTTTGCACATACCTTTTGTACTATTATTATGTCATCCTCACTCACATGATCCTCTCCCTAACAATGTGGTTGACTCCCCTCCACATGCATGCATTTCCAAAAACCTTGGTTCCATCAAGGGACATAAAAATATATGGTGGGAAAAGTACACCTAGCTTTTTAATGGCTTTAAACTTGAGATAATAAAGCATGCCTCATGGTGCACCTTGAGAGATGATTGATTGTCCACCATGCCTCCCAAGGACCCAATTACACATATCCAAAAGCCCACAACCTTGCCACCATCTCTCTAACAAACAAGTTAATAAGCACACATTACAAATGGATATGTGCTTTGATTACAGACACAGAAAACTAGCTCGAGTTCCCAAAACCTTGAGTTTAGAATTCTCTTTCCAACCTCCCTTTGTCACCCGGCTTCTTTGCAAGTGCATTTATGGGTCATGAAAAGCTCGCCCAACTCAACTTGAATCCGAGACATGGGATCCCTTTTCTTTGTGTCTGTATATTCCATTACATATGGGAAAAGTGTGTGGAAAGGCTAAACCTTCTTGTGTATTAACACAGAAAAAGGACATAAATAAAAGCTAGATCTTCTTCGACTACAACAATTCTTTTTTTTTTTTTTTTGGACGTATAAAAGTAGGGTAAGAAACCCTGCTCAAATTCCATTAATATAAAGTAGAAACAGAATGTGCATAGATTTGCAGCAAGAGAGACTTGCAGCTAGAGACTAAATTATTTAGCATCTATGCACTGTTTGTAGCAAGACTTTTCTCGCCATTAAGGATCCATGAAGATGAGGAGAGATCAACCTAGTCGTCACTTAACACACGATGTGAATCCAGTTAGGGAGGTCAAAACCAGCCCACTACTGCCATATTGATGAAAGTAATATGGTTCAGTTGGCATGCTGCCAACAAAAAAGAAATTACGGAAAACAAAGTTAAAAAAGATTGTCTAACAAAAGTAAAGCAACATCAACTGATCTTCAAACTGAGTTTGCCCCCTACACTTGATCAGGCTCCTCATTATAGAGATGAAACTTGGGAAAGAGAGATGATCAGTCATTTTCTGCAGCTTCTCTTTTTTCTTCAAAATGACTGCTCCTGCTCCTAACGTGATATAAAATGTTATTCCTAACAACTAATCAAGATCAACTAGTTTGGCAGATCGGTGAAAATCAGGTAGGAGGTTTTCCGTTCGATAAACGTTCTTTAATTACATAATCACCTTTCAAACCCTTCCTTAGACACCAATCAAACCGGTATTTAGTCAGTCTCATATTAATAATAAATCAACTAGATTGATAATTAACAATGATTTATCTAGTAATAATATTTATTAAAATAAATATTCCAGCATGAATACCTTATTCAGCGTAATCCCTGTAATAAGAATTTAATTCAAAAAGACAAAAATATATTGAATTTAATAATTCCACAATGAATATTTATACAAGATAAATATTTATTAACAATAATTCATGCATAACTGAACGTTTGTATAAACGACAGAGTAATAGAATAAAACTAGATTTTAGAGTGAGGTACGCATATAGCGAATCTCCTTAAGACAATTACGTCCTCCGCTATGATGCGCACGGGATAATGGACGTTGATCTCCCAAAATACAATACTCTTTCACGTGTTATGCATAACACTTTGCAAAATTACGTACAGTCGAACCAAAGTTAACCTGTACATTCCACTTGACCGGAAATTGAAATGGATCAAAGCTCTGAACAGACATTGTATTCAGAGAAGAAAAGAAGGAAAATGAATTCTGAGTTCTTAATTTTGGGTTAGAAGTCTTCGCTATTTATAACGAATTTCTGACAGTAGTGTTTTTGAATGGTCGCAACCATAACGGTTGCGACTGTTCAATGCAACCGTTCTATCTGAACGGATATGGCTTTTGGTCAGAATGGTTTATTCACAATTGTTCTCACAGGAGTGACCACCCGCTTGTAGGGGCGCTTCGGGTTAGACCTCGAGTCGGGCATGCGCCAACACCTGCACCCGCTTCAATAATTAAAGCTGGTGGAGCTTGCACCCTCTTGTAGCCCAGTCCAAAAAAGGACTGGGCCGAGCGACTCGGACCCGAGCTGACACTGGCACGGGATGGGGTGGGTGGGCTGGCGGCAGTGGCGCGTGAGTGTAGGCATGGTTGTTAGTATTTTGCGTGCCTCATATTTATTGGAGAAGAATTAGGATCAGGTGGAGGTGTTACAAACTTTAGAGATCAAGTACGGATATGGACATGACTTGTGCATGTTATAAGTGTGTTTTAGCCTAGTTGACTTATACTTGAATATAGTTGACTAATGCTTACAACAGAGAGTTGGGTTCTCGGATTTTGTCACAGTAGTCGACTGATAATCCCTTTTAGTATGACTTGTGCACATTATTAGTTGACATATAGTTGACTAATATCGGGTTTGGTAGTTTCCTTTTCTGGTTCTGCTTCTTATTTGGGTTAGATTCAGGTTTTCTTCTTTCTTTGAGACAGTGCTAATTGTATTGTTAAAGTTTGAGTTAGACTAGGATCATCCTAGGTGCCTATATAAACCTCGTGTGGGTGGTCTTTGAAGGCAAGTCAAGAAAGGTCAAGAGTTCAAGAGAAATTCAGATTTCTACCATTAAGCATTGTAAGAGAGATATTCTTTAACTCTTGTATTTTCTTCTTTGTTTTCAACATAATTTCTCCCCTCCTCTCCGTTAATGTAGGCACTCTTGCTGAGCCACGCTAAATCTGGCATTTTTTGATTATGTGGTGATTTGTTTTGATTGATTGCTAGTGGTAGATTTTGTATACTTTCACTGCCAGCTTTCAATTCGGTGTTTCCATCTTGTTGTATCGGCATTCATCACAATAATTGGCATCAGAGCAATGTCTAGCAAGACGACCACGACAACCAAGTTCGAGACGGAGAAGTTTGACGAAAAGTCTAATTTCTTGTTGTGGAAGATGTGAGTAACGTCATTACTCGTGAAGGAGGGCAGACACAAGGCCTTGCTTGGTATTGAGAAGAACCCATCGAAGATGAAGGATGATGAGTCGAATGGCATTGACTTTTGTGCAAAGACGACGATCATACTATGCCTATCAGATGAGTTCCTATTAAATGTCATGAATAAGGAAACAACTGTCGGTCTTTGGTGTAGGCTGGAGAGCCTTTACATGACGAAGAGTTTGTCGAACAAACTCTTCATGAAGAAGCAATTATACAACCTTCGGATGAAGAAATGTACGTCTGTTCTACAACATAATTTTTTTAATAGAATTTTAAGCGATTTGTTTGCACTAAAGGTTAAGCTAGAAGAAGAAGACAAACCTCTTTTGTTACTCTATTCTTTTCCATCAAGTTATGACCACTTGATGACCAACATCATGTATGGTAAGAAGACCTTAGAATTAGAAGATGTTAGGCAGATGCTCCAGAACAATGAGCTGATGAAGAAGACATATTCTACAAAAGAGGCCTTAGAGCTGGTTGTCAAGAGCCAGAGGGGAAGATCAAAGAGTAAGGGATCCAAAAAGGATCCAGAGGCTTCTAACAGTTTTGCTTGTTATTTTTGTAAGAAATCATGATGCATCAAGAAAAATTATATGAAATATAAGGAAATGCTGAAAAAGAAAAAATGGTAAAGATTCTGATGGGGTTAGTACTAGTGGAAAGCTAGACCAACTTGGGGTTATCAAACAAGCAGATAAGAATCCATGAGATGTCTTGACAGCTCAATCAGGAAAAGGTAAGTACTCATATGCTTGATTACTTGACTCAAGGTGCGCATACCATATGTGCTCAAAAAGGGAGTGGTTCAATACTTACAAGCCTTATCATGGAGGCCTTCTTGATGGGTAACAATGTCGTATGCAAGACAGTTGGCATTGGCAACATCCGTATGAGGATGTTTGATGGACGGTTTGAACCCTCATAAACGTGCATCACGTTTCAGATTTAAAGAATAATCTTCTCTCCTTGGGAGCTTTGAAAGCTCAAAGGTGTAAGTTCTAGGTGCAGATGGAGGTATCAAAGTTACCAAGGGCTCCATGATGATTCTCAAAGGAGAAAGGACATCAAACTTGTACAAGATGACATGAAGCATTATTATTAATGATGCTTCAGTAGCACCAGGGAAGGAGGATACTACAAGGTTTTGGCTCATGCGTCTTAGACACATAAGAGCAAGGTCTTCAAGTCCTACACAACAAAGGTGCTCTATCATGTATTAAATATTGCAAACTTGATCTTTGTAAATTTTGCATCATGGGTAAACATTGTAGAGTTGCTTTTTCTACATCACTGCATAAGGCAAAGGATTTGCTAAATCTTATACACACGGATGTGCGGGGACATTCGCCAATGGCATCCATCAGGAGTGCTAGTCGCCATGTTACGTTTATAAATGACTTCTCCAGGAGAGTTTAGGTATACTTCTTGAAGCAAAAATCAAAACTATTTCAAAAATTCAAGGAATGGAAAACTATAGTGGAGAATCAGAAGGGCTAAAGACGAAAGTCTTGATGTCTGACAATGAAGGTGAATATACCTCCACGGAATTTAAAGATTACTTGGCAGATAAAGGCATAAAACTCCAGCTAAGTATTCTAGGGTGGCCAGAACAGAATGGAGTAGCAGAGCACATGTACTTATAGAGCGTGCCCACTGTATCAGATTACATGCTAACATGTTGAAGGATTTTGGTCAGATTGTGAAGCATGTGAGTTATCTGATAAACAGGTCGCCATTAGCGATCGTTGATCTTAGATCCCAAAGGAGATATGATGAGGAGAGTCTGTGGATTATCAATCTTATAGATTTTTGGTTGCCCTTGATAGTCAAGAAAAGGAGCAAACTAGAGTCCAAGTTTAAGAAGTGTATCTTTATCTGGTTCACCAAAGGAGTCAAGAGTTTCAGACTTTAGGATCTCAAGAGAAGAAGAGCCTTTATTAGTAGAGATGTGGTGTTTGACGAAGAATCAATATTGCAAGAAAAGTCAAAGATGGAGGATAAAGTGAAAGGTAGAGCTCCAAACAGTTCATCAGACCCTCAAGAAAAGTAGTTGAGTTCCCATAGAGCTCTAAAAAGCCTGACGGGGCATATGAAGACTCCTCAGCTTAAGATGGAGACGAACAGGAGGCTACTCAAGAGTAACCTACACCGTTAAAGCGGTCAGTCAGAGTTACGATGCCACCAATAAGGTATGGCTAGGAAGATAATCATATCTCATTCGCATTAGTAACAAAAACAGACGACCCTAGTAGTTACAGGGAGGCGACTGAGGCAAATGACCATGGCAAGTGAATTACAGCCATGGAGCAGGAGATGAAGTCTTTGGATAAAATCAAACATGAAAATTGGTAGATCTTTCATAGGACTCCAAGGCAATAGGTTGTAGATGGGTCTTTCGCAAGGACACTAAGCAGTACAAGACAAAGTTAGTTGCTAAGAGATATTCTCAGAAGGAGGGTATTAAGTACAATGAGATCTTCTCTCCTTTAGTCATGCATACGTCTATTCAGACATTATTGGTGATGATAGCTTAGTTTGATCTAGAGTTAGAGCGGATGGATGTCAAAACAGTGTTACTACACGGTGAGCTGGAGGAGAGAATATACATGAAGCAACTTGAAGGTTACATTCAGGAAGGAAAAAAACCAAGATGTCTTCTAATAAGTCCCTCTATGGACTTAAACAATCTCCTTGGCAGTGGTACAAATAGTTCAACTCTTTCATGATCAAGACCAGACATAACAGATGTGAGTATAACAGTCATGTCTATTTCAAACAGAATGATGATCCAACGTATTTGTTATAATATGTGGATGATATGCTGATTGTTGAAAGAAACAAAACACATATTCAGAAGCTTAAAGCTCAGCTCAAGAAGAAATTTGACATGAAAGATTTGAGAGAAGCCATCTTAGGTATGAAGATTATTCGAGATAGAGGCTCAGGCAGACTGTGCCTATCCCAGGAGAACTACATTCTCAAGGTATTGATAAGATTCAATCTGATAGAAGCAAGATTAGTCACCATTCCTTCGGCAGGTCACTTCAAATTATTCTCCAAATAGTGTCTACAATCACCAGAAGAGGAGGATGAGATATCTCGAGTACCATATGCTAGTACGGTAAGATCACTCATGTATGCTATGGTCTACTTATTGAGCTAGAAAAGCAGTGAGAATTACCGTGTAGCTTTGGGCTAACGGGTCGTATCCACGAGGAGGAATGCGATGAAAGCGTTTCGATGTATCGTTTAAAAACAAAGATTAGTGTTGGTGTTTTTTAGTTGAAAAGAAAATGGAGAGTAGAGAAGTGATTTAAAGAAAACATAAAAATTTGGAGAAGGTTTTGGAGAAGATGACTTTTTAGAAAATACTTTGAGAGTGATTTTGTTGTGATTTAAATTATGAAAAAGATCCTGGCTCACTAATCTTCAACACAATTATTTATTTTCTCAAGAAAATTTTCATGCCTCTCTAGTCATAGGTAAAATACAAAGTCTCTTTTGAGTATTCAAGTAAAACAAATAAGATGGTTTTGTTTCAAAGACTGAAAACTTTTCTTTACACAATATTGAAAATAGAATGTTAATCCATCAAGCGAGTAAGCAAGTATGGAATAAAAATGATTTAGAAATAGTTGTGTTTTTGAAATAAATATTTAAAGTTTAACACCCATCCTCATATGCCTTCAAGAACAAATCTTGACTTAGGCATACCAATGATTCAAATGAGGCTGCTTTCATGAAAATCAATCAAGAGAAGAGGGGTAGAAGAGATAGATTAGCAAGCCCAGAAAAATGCTTAGCTACTCAAGATTGATGTAAAATAAGACATGTAAATGGAATGAAACATACCCGTGAATTGGAGAAGAGAGGTTTTGATTCTTTATTGCTATCATTTCAACTTCAGATTACAATCACTCTTTTCTTCTCTCTCTCTCACTTGTCTCTGAACTGAACTACAAATTAAAAATTAAGATATAACTTCTCATTAACTATCTAAAAATAATCCTAAACCTTAAAAATAAAGATAAAAACTTAAACTAGTCTTTGGTCCTCTCTTCAGTGAATTTTCTGCAATTTATAGGCAAAAACAAGGGGTGAGAGTGTGAGCAGATGGGGAAGCAAACGCTCCCCCTATCTCAACAGAAGAATCGCCGCAGATTCGTGGCCTTGGCCGCAGATCCGTGGCCTGGAGGCCGCATCCACGGGCAGATTGATAAGGATGTTGCATTTTCCTCTTTTATCCAATGAGATTTCTCGTTTGATTTTCTGATTTCGTCGATTCTTCTATTGACCTTCGGTTAACCAACTGGATCTATAAAAATCTGAGTTTAACCGGTTTTATTTGCTGCTATCTTCTCTGATATCTTCTGATTTTTGGCTGAAGTTTGCTCCAATCCTTGATTCTGAATTTAGTTGGCTTTTAGGCTTTGTTTTCTCTTCTTTCTCCCTTGATAAAGGCCTGCACATTATTAAATAAAAATAAGACTAAATAACATAGTTTATTTGATAATAAATATAAGAACATAACAATATATATAATATCAGTGACCGATCACACCCCCACACTTATCTTTTACTCGTCCTCGAGTAAAACATCAAAACTAATTCTAAGAAATTATTGGGCGACTTTTGCGGGTCACTCAATTACACTGAGCATGTACAACAAACCGTTAAACCTCTATATTAACCCTAAAGGATAAGTTTTGTCTCATAAGGGTTTTTAGTGGATTACACCCACAAAATCCATAAAGAAAGAGAAAAGTGTTAGTATTTTTGAAAAATATTTGAAAAGAAAGAAAATATTTGAAGTATTATTATAAGAGTTCAAGTAATCTATAAGTTAAAGGAAAATCGAACTTTTCATTCCTAAACCTAGTCTCTATTCAAAAACTCATTAATAATCAAGATAAGGAGTCAAATTATATTTCTCATCTAGCCTGTTACTTTTTCCTAAGTCATATGTACCTTTGTGATAGTGAAATTTTTACTAAGGGTTCTTTAACTCTAACTTGTACGCCTTATTTATTTATTTATTTTTGGTGGTGATTATTTTTTAGTTTTATATGGTTTTCTAATCTGCCCATATAACTAGCCTTTAGTCAATGACACCCAAAGCGGACAGTCTTAGGGCACTGGGTGAGAGAACACCCCAAGGACTTAAGCGGTGAGCAAAAAAGGCCACAAAGCTAAGCATTTTTTTTTTTATAAAATGTACCACTTTTAGGTGTGAATATTTATGCTTTATGAGGCACAAATACCTAGCTTAATCAAAGGATTTATATATACATATATTTTTCTTTTTCCTTTTTTCTTCTTCTTTTTTAATATAAGGTATAAGAATCTTTGTTTTTGAACCCTAATTGTATAAGTGTATAAAGTGTACATATTTCATCAAGGTAAAAATCAAGGCTAAATTACTTTTCAAAATTTTCTTCCTAACCCTAGAAATCAAACAAGTCATCTTATTTTGATAAGTATAAGAAATCTTAATTATGATTCTTCTATTCCTTAAAATTGACTTAATTTTTTACAAAAATAAGTCAAAATATTATTCTTTTTTCAAAAGTTTTTTTTATTTTATATATATTTTAAATATATTATATATATTTAAAGTTATGTTAATCATATTAAAACCCTCTCCCATACCTATCTCATGCATTGTCCCCAATGTATGAAAAAATGTATAAATGCATGAAATGGAATGTAAAAGAGGCAAAGTTATCAATACACTGGGTTGAAAAGTCCCATAGCCATTTCATTTACCGGCACCGATTCCAAAAAAGGCTAAAGGCGTTGACCACTTACCTTAAAGTCATTCCCATTCTTGGTGTCCCGGATCTCTACAGCACTGTGAAAAACATAGATTTAACAATGAATGGCCTAGTGCATCTTGATTTTAGCTTTCCTAAAAAAAGATTAAGCCCTAAATTATAGAATAAGACATTTTGTCCAGGGATAAATATTTTCCTTATGATATTTTTATCATGAAAAATCTTAACTCTCTATTTTGTGATCTTTGCATTTTCATAGACCTCATTTCTCAACTCCTCTAATTCGAAAATTTGTAATTTTTGAAGGTCACCAGCCTTGTTCAAATTGAAATTTAGCTGCTTTTTTACCTATAAGACCCGATGGTCTCTCAATAAGTAGGTGGCAAGCCTTCCCAAACACTAATCTATAAGGAGACATTCTTAAAATCGTCTTGAAAGTGGTCCTATAGACCTATAGAGCATCTACAAGTTTGGTGAACCAATGTTTCTAGTTTTGATTCATAGTCTTTTTCAAAATAAGCTTGATTTGTTTATTGGAGACCTCCACTTGCCCACTGGTTTAAGGATGATAAGGTGTGGACAACTTGTGAGTTATAATATGCTCTCACATAAGAGGTTTAAAGGATCTATTGTAAAAATAAGTACCATTATCACTGATGATAGCACGAGGGGTTCCGAAGTGCGAGAAGATGTTCTCTTTCAAAAACTTTATGTCTACTTTGTTATTATTAGTTTTACTTGAAATGACTTCTACCCACTTGGACATATAGTCCACAGCAACCAATATGTATTGGTTTCCAAATGACTTAGGAAATGGATCTATAAAGTCGATGCCCCAAACATCAAAGAATTCTATTTCTAGAATTGGATTGAGGGGCATCATATCTCGTTTCGAGATCCTTCCTTCCATTTGGCATTTAGGGCACGTCTTGCAAAATTTATAAGCATCTTTGGACAAAGTAGGCCAATAGAATCTACTTTGTAGCACCTTCTCAGCAGTCTTGCGGGGACCAAAGTGTCCACCGCATATAAGCTCGTGATAGAAGGATAAAACACTCTTAATTTTTTATCGGGAATGCATCTCCTAATGTTTGGTCAGAATAGTACTTTAAAAGATACGTTTTTTCTCCCAAAAAACTGCCGGGCTTGAGATAAGAGCCGGTATACATTATTTTTAGACCAATGAGATGGAGTTTGGTTTGTGACTAAGTAATTCACTATATCAGCAAACTAAGGTTCCCTAAAGACAGCTAAGAGTTTTCATCAGAAAAGTCATCATTTATGGGTAATTCGTTGCATGGAGAGTTTGGAATACGCGGTAGATGGTCAGCAACGATATTTTCTACGCCTTTCTTATCTCGAATCTCGACATCAAATTCTTGAAGAAGGAGAATCCAATGAATGAGTCAGGCCTTGGCATCCTTCTTCATCATAAGGTATCTTAGCGTAGAATAATCGGTGAAAATTGTGGTTTTGGACCCTAGTAGGTAGGGACAAAATTTCTCTAAAGTATTACTACTATCAAGAATTTCTTCTCGGTTGTAGTATAGTTCATTTGAGCATCGCTGAGAGTTCTATTAAAGTAGTAAATCACTTGCTACTTGTTATCATTGCGCTGTCCTAGGACAGCGCCTATGGCAAAATCAGAAGCGTCACACATGATTTCGAACAGCGTAGACCAATCAGGTGAAGATATGATTGGTGTAGAAATAATCTCTTTCTTAAGCTTCTCCTAAGAATTTATATATTTATCATCAAAAGTGAAGGATACAACCTTAGGTAAAAGATTAGTCAAGGGTCTAGCAATCTTGCTTAAGTCCTTGATAAATCTTCGGTAGAAACTACGTGTCCTAAGAAGGATTGAATATCCTTCATGCATTTGGGTATGGGAAGCTTAGCTATAACCTCAGTCTTGGTTCTAACCACTTTAATTCCTTTCTTAGAGATTTCATGACCCAAGACAATTCCATATTTTACCATGAAGTGATATTTCTCCCAGTTAAGTGTCAAATCTTTCTCAGCACAACGTTAGAGGACAAATTCTAGATGGTGAAGACATTGAGTAAATGAATCTCCGTAGATGGAGAAATTATCCATGAAGATTTCTAAGAATCGTTCTATCATATTAGAGAAAAGACTCAACATGCAACATTGAAATATTGCTAGGGCATTGCACAAGTTGAAAGGCATTCGACGATAAGTAAATGTCCCAAATGGGCATGTGAAATTAGTATTTTCTTGGTCCTCTGGAGCAATGGGAATCTAATTATATCCCGAGAAATCATCCAAGAAACAGTAATACTCGTGGCCAGCCAAACATTCAAGCATTTGATCAATGAAGGAAAGCAAAAAATGGTCCTTTCGAGTTGCTGCATTAAGCTTCCTATAGTCGATGCAAACTCGAATTTTATGGGAAGTCGAGTTTGGACCAACTCTTTCTTCTCGTTTTTCACCACAGTGAAACCGAATTACTTCGGAACCACATGGACAGGACTGACCCATTGGCTATCAGAAATGGGATAGATTATCCCACTGTCTAAGAGTTTCACAATTTCAGCATGAAAACCTCTTGCATTATAGGGTTTAACCTATGCTGCGGGTCTCTCTTCTGTGTTGATTCTTCATTGAGATGAATGCGATGTTGAACTATGACTGTACTCAATCCCTTTATGTCGGTCATAGTCCAATCAATGACTTTCCTATGTTTCCTAAGAATTGTTTTAAGATTCTCTTCTTATCTGTCATTTAAATGAGAGGCAATTATGATAGGAAAGGTCTTTTGTTCGCCTAGATAGACGTACTTGAGATGCGCAGGTGAGACTTTCAACTCCAAGAAAGGAGAAGGCTTACTGGAAGAAGGAGTCTCAGTGAACTACGGTTCGAGGCCCAATTCACAGCAGACTCGACAATCTGATTAAGGTTAAATTCTTTAGACTCTAACTTGAGGTTACAATCAGTTTCTAATTCTAATTCTGCTCTATGTTCACTTGTCAAGTTCTCAATGAGGTTGACTTTAAATATTTGATCCTCAACATCACGGGGTTGCTTTCCTAAGTTGAAGACATTGACTTCTCTAGTCATGTCCCCAAAGTCTAACCACATGGACCCATTTCTACAGTTGATAATAGCGCTGGCAGTAGCAAGGAATGGGTGCCCTAGAATAACGGGAGTCTGAGCCCTATGATTAGATACAGGTTGTGTCTCAAGAACTATGAAATCAACGGGGTAGATAAACTCCTCGACCTGGATAAGGACATCATTAATTTTTCCCTTGAAAATTTTCACTGAACGGTCAGCAAGTTAGATTGTGACTCGAGTTGGACTAAGATCCGCAACCCGAGTTGTTGATAAACTGAGAAGGGGGGCAAGTTGATACTTGCCCCTACGTCAAGAAGTGCAAGACTAGCTTATCCTATAGTGCAGGCAATGGTAGGACAAAGCAGATCCTTGTACTTGATAAGGATCAGATCTGACAATAGCTTACTAATATTAGTGGCTAAGAAGACTTTCTTAGGAACATTAGTCTTTCGCTTCTTGGTGCACATGTCCTTAAGAAATTGTGCATAGGATGGGACTTATTGGATGGCATCAAAAAGTGGTACATTTATCTTCACTTGATTGAAAATCTCAATTATCTTATCCATGTGTGGATTCTGCTTGTTTTTTAGCCTATTAGGAAATGATACTATAGGCTTGTGTACCTCACTGACTGACTTATCCTTTTCAGATTCGTCAGATTTAGAAGGATTAGGACTGGATGAGATGGATGCTTGTGTGTGGTTGTCTGAATAGAATTGGATATTGTTGACACTTAATTATCAACTTTCTTTCCTGACCTCAATGTATGATCAACATTACATTGATTCAATGGTTGATCCTCAGCCAAATGGGCTTGTTGAGAATTTTTAGGATTCGTTACTGGCTGACTGCGCAAGGTACCCTTTAGCCTCTCATTCTATAGATTAGCTAATTGACTGATTTGAACCTCTAACCTCTGTACTGTTTGCATGAGGGACTCTTGGTTCTTCATGTACCTGTCCATATTTTTCTCAAAATCAGTCATTCTCTTCTCAAGTGGAGGATTTTGGAAGGAAGATTGTGGAGCATGGTTAGAAAAGTTTTGTTGATAATTTGAGAAATTGGGTTGATGGTTGGAAGAATTGTGATGGTAATTTGAAAAGTTGGGTTGATGATTGAAAGAATTATTGTAATGTTGGAAGTGATTTGAATGGTTTGACTATGAGTGGTCATTGTTGTTTTGGCTCCATGAGAAATTCAGGTGATTTTTTCAGCCATGATTGTACGTTTGTGTGTAAGGATTATTATTGGGCCTTGAAAAAGTCACATTCATCGGTTCAGGAAATTGTTATTGAGCTTGGAATACTGAACACTCCTTAAACACTTAATTTATGACTTGACAGTAAGTACAACCCAGAATTGAAAATTAGTTTGGGCTAGCTTAGTTGACTGGACTTGGTTCTTTAGTTTTTAAAACTTTCAGTCTTCTCGCTAGTTTTGCTATTCTAGCCTCGACAGTTATGAATGATTAAATTGAATGGAGACCTATTTTTGAAGAGATGAAGTTTGAATTCTTAGAGTTTTCATTAGTTAGCTCCAATTGGACGGTCTTTTTATCTAGATTCTCATACAAATCCCATCTTTTATCTTCATCCTTTTGCAAGAATCCCCCTTGGCACATGGTTTCTAAGAGGATCTTGGTTGAGTAATCTAAACCATCATAGAGAACTTGATATTGTCGCTATTTCTCTATTTCATGATGAGAACATTGGACAAGGATTTCATTGAAGCATTCAAAGTACCTCCAAAATGGTTCATTAGATTCTTACTTGAACTGCATGATGTTCTTCCTAATGAAAGCGATCTTATAGATTGGATAGAATTTCTTCAAGAAGACCTTGACGAAACCATCCCACGATGTGATAGAGATGGCCGCTAAACTGTAAAGCCATTTCTTGACTAAGTCCTTAAGAGCAAATGGGACAAATCTTAACCTAATATCATCATCTACAAAGTGTGAGATTTTCATCATTAAGCATACTTCCTCAAATCCTCTTATGAAGAAATAAGCATCTTCGGATTCTAAGCCATGAAACTTAGGTAGTTTGTTGATAAACTGAGGCTTGAAATCAAAGTTGTGTTCACCAACCGATGAAAGTTAGATGCAAGATGGAAGTGAGGTTATCATGGGGTAGAACCTATCCTGCAATGATGTCAGTTAAGCCATAACCGGATCTTATTTTAGTTCAAGCTTGGGTGGTGATGTATTTCTAGTTAACCTAGATGAATTTGGATCTCTTGACCACACTTGCATACACAAACACTATCACAAACAAGTTTACCAATAGTCAACCAGAAAAAGCTACCAAGCCTAGTCTAAGGTAACCTTGGACTTAGACAACTCTTAACTGGCTGATTGTCTACAGGAGGTATAATGCAGATTCTGACCACAAGCTGATCTACCAGGTCAGGGTAAGATTTGTAGGAGGTATCTATGCAAAACAACGAGCCTAATTAAGCCAAACCACTAGCCTTTGGGGTTTGGCCTCTCAATCCCTGTCCTTTGACACTGATTTGATAGGAGTCAAATTCTAACACCTTTCCTCTTAGGATAATCTCCTAATGAGTTTGAAATGTCCCTAAAGCCAACATCTATTAGATTTTAAGTTAGGTTTAGGTTGTGTGCGCTTGGAGATGGTTTGTGAGCTAAGGAAGGGTAATGACTCCCCCACCTTATCTTGTGTTAGGTTTTTCCCTTAAAATAGATTGTGCAAGTGTGCAAGTATAAAGCAATAGTAACAATCAAAAAGAAGTAAATCACCTAAGAATGTTCCTATGCTAGATGCTATGCAAATATACCTTGTCTTCAGTTTTCTTCAACAGTAATTGTAAAAGAAACGTAATTATACAAATGCATAAAACGCAAGTTTAAATATTTTTTAAAGAAATTGGCAATCAATCAGACTACTGTTAGATTAAAAATAAGGTATGTGAATATCAGATATAGCAGAAATAATACACAAAAAAAAGTGTATTTTCGCAAAGCAATATGTCTAGCAAAAAAGATTTTTTAGTAGTCCAAAATTTTCAAGATTTTACGCTTCAATTTCTTGGAATTCTGTTTACTATTTTCTAGAGTAAGGGTACAAAATAGCAAGTCTTTTCTTATAATACTTGAGCGCTAAATCTGATTTCTTTATGGCCCTGAAACAAAACGCCAAACTTGTTAAAAAATAATTACACCGTTCCCTCCCGGGTAACAGCACCAAAAATTAATTGAGCTAGAAAAGCAGTGAGAATTACTGTGTAGCTTTGGGCTAACGGATCGTGTCTATGAGGAGGAATGCAATGAAATCGTTTCGATGTATCATTTTAAAAACAAAGATTGGTGTTGGTGTTTTTTAGTTGAAAAGAAAATGGTGAGCAGAGAAGTGATTTAAAGAAAACTTAAAATTTGGAGAAGGTTTTGGAGAAGATGACTTTTAAGAAAATGCTTTGAGAGTGATTTTATTGTGATTTAAATTATGAAAAAGATCCGGGCTCGCTAATCTTCAACTCAACTATTTAATTTTCTCAAGAAAATTTTAATGTCTCACTCTAGTCATAGGCAAAACACAAAGTCTCCTTTAAGTGTTCAAGTAAAATAAATAAGATGGTTTTGTTTCAAAGGCTGAAAACTTTTCGTTACACAATATTAAAAATAGAATGTTAATCCATCAAGCGAGTAAGCAAGTTGGAATAAAAATTATTTAGAAATAATTGTGTTTTTGAAATAAATGTTTAAAGTTTAACACCCATCCTCATGTGCCTTCAAGAACAGAGCTTGACTTAGGCATACTAATGATTCAAGTGGGGTTGCTTTCATGAAAACCAATCAAGAGAAGGGGGTAGAAGAGATAGATTAGTGAGCCCAGAAAAACGTTTAGCTACTCATGATTGATGTAAAACAAGACATGTAAATGGAATGAAACATACCCGTGAATTGGAGAAGAAGAGAGGTCTTGATTCTTTATTGATGTCACTTCAACTTCAGATTACAATCACTTTTTCCTCTCTCTCTCACTTATTTCTGGACTGAACTACAAATTAAAAACTGAGATACAACTTGTCATTAACTATTAACAATGATCCTAAAGCTTAAAAATAAAGAGAAAAACTTAAACTAGTCTTCGGTCCTCTCTTTAGTGAAATTTCTACAATTTATAGGTAAAAACAAAAGGGGGACAGCGTGAGCAGATAGGGGAGCAAACACTCCCCCTATCTCAACAGAAGAGTCGCGAATCTGCTAATTTGGCCGCAGATCCGCGGCCTAGATGTTGCCAACTGGCCACATCTAGGGGGAGATTGATAAGGATGTTGTGTTCCCCTTTTATCCAATGGGATATCTCGTTTGATCTTCTGATTTCTACAATTTTTCTATTGATCTTCAGTTAACCAGTTGGATCTATAAAAATCTGATTTAGCCAATTTTATTTGCTGCTATCTTACCTGATATTTCTGATTTTCAGCTGAAGTTTGCCCCAATCTTTGATTCTGAATTTCAGTGGGCTTTTGGGCTTTGTTTTCTCTTCTGTCTTTCTTGATAAAGTATAAGACTTGTATATGTTATAAGTAGACTTATAAGCCTTATAAGTTCACTTATGTTTTAGCTTAGTCGACTTACATTTGGGTATAGTCGACTAGTGCTTGTAACAGAGAGTTGAGTTCTCAGATTTTTGTCAATAAGGTCTGTTTGGTTGTCGTAACTGGCTGTAATTCGTAGTTGCAATTGGTAAAGTCTTTTACAATTGTAAATGAGTTACATGTATGTAAATTTTACGGTGTTTGGTTGTAATATAAAATTGTAAAGTGGGAAAGTGTATTGTACTTTACGGTGTTTGGTTGTCGTAATGTAAAGTCGTAAGTGAAAAAGTTGACCACAAAATTAACTATTTGGTGATTTTAAAAGTTTTTAATACTGCAAATAAATATTAAAAATTAAATATTAAAAAATTTTAATTAATATAAAAAAATATTACAAATTTGTATGACCACAAAATTAACTTAACTGGGCTGTAATGAGTGGTAACTAGGTTGCAAGTGAGTATTTGTTGAGTTACGTAAGTCTTTTACGAATTACGGTCCAAACAAACGCCGTAGTTGTAACTGGGTAGTAGTCATTTATGATTACGGAGTTTTACGCGAAACAAACGGCCCCATAGTTGACTGATAATCCACTATAGTTGACTAGTGCACATTATTAGTCGACTTATATTTCACTAATATCAGGTCTGACAGTTTTCTTTTCTAGTTCCATTTTTAGTTTGAGTTGGATACAGATTTTCCTCTCTCTGAAGTGGTGCTAATTGTATTGTTGAAATTTGAGTTGGACTAGGATCGCCCTAGGTCCTATATAAACCCTTTGGGTTTGGCCTTTGAATGCAAGTCAAGAATGGTTAAGAATTTAAGAGAAATTCAGATTTCCACCATTGAGAGTTATAAGAGAGATATATTCTTGTAACTCTTATATTTTCTGCTCTATTTTTTATATAATTTCTCCCCTCCTCTCCGTGGATGTAAGCACTTTTGCCGAATTATATTAAATCTGGTGTTCTTTAGATGCGTGGTAATTTGCTTTAATTACTTGCTAGTGGTAAATTTTCTATGCTTTCGCTGTTGAGCCTTCAACTTGATATTTCTCCTGATTGTATCGGCGTTCGTCACAACAATGGTTTCCCTAAAATGCGCCCGAAAACTCCAAGTACCCAAGGGCACGCCCTTAGCTCCCAACGGTTCATATTTAAACCCCTCAATTTTTCACACTACTTTCAATATGGAACTAAAGAGATTCTACTCCTTTTGACCCCCTTTAAGCTATTGAATCAAGCGAACTTCTGATTTGAATATCTCATTCATCTGAAAATAGAATTGAACATGTGGATATATCATGTTCATCCTCAGTGGAAGGAGAACATTTTTCAACCATCAACCGTGCGATTCTAGCAATGGATCACGCCTAAATTTAGCTCAAATTTTTCCCAAAAACTTGGTTAATTTCAAGTTTACAACAATCTCTGATACTGAATAGAGATTCAAGAAAATATATACACTATGAGATTGACTCTCTAGTAAAAGATACTTTAGGAAAGAAACTACATCAGGATAGGTGAATTAGATCTTGAACTTTTTATAACGAAGGTCTTATTGGACTTACTGGCCAATTAGTGAATTAGATCTTGAACTGCCAGTTGTTTGTGTAAGCCAAGTCAACAAGCCTCACACGATAACTTTTCAAAATCAATCTTGGCTCTGGTTGTGTCCATTTCGCCTCTTGACATTCTTAATTTCAGAGAGTGTGTTTAGAAAATCACAGCCTCCATAGAGCCTCCATAGAGCCTCCTAAAGAGCCAACCATACCTCTACACTCACATAAGTGATCGTCCCATTAAGAGTAATATACTCTACCTTACTTGTTTTGATAACAAGGTATAGGCATCATAAAATAGCGTTAAGTTTATCCTAAAACTAATTATAGAAAGCACTTGGGTGCACCATAAGAATGGGCAGAAATCAAGCTCCTAAGTACTTACGTGCAAAGTCAATTATAGCTGGTTTTTCTTTTAAACTTTGTTTGTGGGATCTTCAATCGCTAAGTGAGGTTCCATTAAGTTGACTTGATATGATTAGACTTTTAGTCCCGTTTCCTTTGATGTGCACTTTATACACTCTCCACTCAAGCTTTTAGTGAAAGGATCTGCTAGGTTAGCTTTTGATGCCACAAAGTCAATTGAGATAACTCCTTTTGAGAGCAACTGTCTAACAATATTATGTCTCCGATGGATGTATTTATACTTACTGTTATATATAAATCTTGTACCCTAGAAGTTGCTGCTTGGTTGTCGCAGTGAATGCGTATGGCGGACACTGGCTTAAGCCATAAACGTATATCCTCCAAAATTGTCAAAAACATTTCGTTTCTTCTGCATGCTTATCCATGACTATAAATTTTAATTCTATTGTAGAACATAATATGCAAGTTTGTTTGGAGGATTTTCAAGATAGGTAGCGCCTCTGAGAGTAAAAATGTATCCTTCTAGTTAATTTCGATTCCTCAAAATCTACAATCCAATTTACATTATTGTACTCTTCAAATACAGGTGGATACTTCTCATATCACAAAGTATACTCCTTAGTATTTATCAATAGATCCATCGAGTTTTAATTTTCTTTTGAGAATTCACTTACTCCCGATTGGTTTACTGTCACGTGACAAGTTTACCAATTTTCATATATGGTTGCTTAGGACGTATTCTAATTCATTGTTTACAACTTCTTTCTTTATTTGTGCTTCTGGGCTAAACATAGTGTAATATAGGTAATAATATTGTATTACTTTTTTTAAAATATTTATTTGACTTTATTGATCATTTTATTTTAGTAGTAGTTAATCCTATTAAAATTGTGTTGAGCATATGTTTTATATGTAAAGATACGTATTTGAAATAAATAAATAAATAAATGTTTGTATGTGTGTATTTTACAAGTATGGTTTTATGAGCATTTGTATGTATATATGTAATAGATATATGTTTAAGCTAGTATTTGTATTTATACAAGTATGTGGGTGTATATATACAGGGTATATTATACATTGTTATCATCAACCAAGCCCACTTTCCTTCCTTCTATTTTCTTTTAATTGAGCCAAAAACCCAGCCCAGCCTGATGCCCAAGCGAAAGCCCATTCTTTTCTTCCCCTATATATATACACATATATATTTACCTCTCATCTTCATCATCTCTACACAACCCCAAGCCTAACCCTAGAAAATAGCGGGCATCTCTGCTCTCCTTCCTCTCCCTCTCGTCATCGTTTATGTAGCCGCCAGAGCCTAAGCTCATCACCTCCTCCCTCTCCTTCATCATCTCCTCTTCCTCCCTCTCTCCAGCGAGAGCCGCAACCACCCATTATTATCACTCTATACCACCCTATCTCTTCCTCGTCGTCGTTCATCCTGGACCAATGTCGCACCTTTTTTCTCTCCGGCGCCATATGCAAGCCCTCCTACATCCTTACCCAACCACCGACTCCTTTAGCTCCTTGATCTCCTCCACGCACTCGTCCAATCATGCAACCACGCACAAGCCACTCGCCTACTACCTCTCCGTCATCATCTCCGGTCCTCGCCATGAGCGCCACCAACCTCTGCAAGTGCCGCTACCACCATCTGCACCTCCTCCCATCCCCTCTGTGCATGAACCCGGTGCTAAGACCGCCCGTCACCCTCTCCGATTTCCTCCTCGCATGAACCTGTGCTGCTTCTTTTCCCCCTCTGCTGCACCATTAGCCTCTGTCGCCGATACCCACACGCCATCCTCCTTCTGCCTCTCCTATGCCATCACCAATGCCTAGCCACCACACTCATTGTGTTTTCTCCACCTGCATGCACCCACAACCCAGCTCTCCTCCTTGCCTCGACCAATGCCAGAGTGGGAGCACCTCCCTCCACGCTCGCCCGCGTGCACCACCTACTTCTCTTCCTCTTCCTCTCCCTCTCTCACGTTTCTTCTTCCACTCTCATTCTCTCTCTTATTCTCTTCCTCTCTCTCTTATTCTTTCCCTCTCTCTCTCACCCTCTCATTTCTCTATCCCTCTCGCCGGTGTCAGCAGCGCTGCGATCACGACTAGGATTGCCGGCGCTGCCGCTGGTCGTCCTCCGCCACGCCCTGCCTCCACCATCTACCGCCTAGGCCACCCACGAGCTCTTACTTCCCCCTGCTCTCTTCCACTTCTCTTCCTCTTTTTTTCTTTCTCTATCTTTTCTTCTCATGTTGGAACCATCCACCATCCAAACCCGACCTGTTACCTCTTCAACCACAACTCATTTCACTTCAATATATATTGGAGACCCGACCCGGTCAACAAAGTTAGATTTAAATCATTAGACCCGAACATTATAGCAACCTAACCCAATTACTTTCCGATCCAGACCCGTTAAGGAGATGCAGGACCGATAAGCATCAATTTCATGTTCACATTGTTTCCCAGCCATTCGGAACACAATTCGAGCGATTCTAGAAGCGTTGGATCTGGAGAGATCAGAGCTATGCATCCGTAGTAAAATTATGTGAGTGTTCATCTTGTTTGTTTACTTTAATGTATATTGAATTGTTATCATTTCATGTGAGCGTATTTTTTGCATGTATTCATTGTTATTTAATTTTGTATTGAGTGTTTTGACCCTCTTTTAAAGAGATTATGCTATGTTGTGATTAATAAGGTACTCATTTCATTTATTTTATTATTTAATGTATCTACTTTGTCTCTTCAAATAAATCATGCAGACTGAAAATTAACAAATAAGAAAAGTGATTGTTTATCTTATTTGTACATTTTATTATTATTTAAATTCTATCATGAATCTTTTGTTTTTATAAATGATTTGATGTATTAATTATCATTCATGTTCAATTATCATACACACTTGTTAATCCTAGTTCATGTTCACATATACACATATTACATGCAAATTAAATACTGCTGTGAGTGTTTACTTTATTTGATTACTTTACTGTGTGTTATATTATTCATTTCATGTGTGCATTTTAACCTATTCTTTTTCCAATAAATTCTATTTTTTATTTAAATTATGCTCATGTTTAATCATGGTTCATGAACGTTAATTACTATTCACATTCACATGTCTTACATACATAATGAATTGCTTAGCGAGTGTTTTATCTTTTAAAAATTTATTTATCATAGATTGAAATGATTTTTGATCACTCATTTAATATTCGATAATTTAAATTACTCAAAAAATTCAGATAATATGAAACTGTAAATTTTCATAATTTAGTTCTGTGTAAACATTATACTTTGGATATTAGTTTATGCCTGCATCTGCTTTGGGTTATATATTTAAGAATAATCATAAACTGTTAAAGCTCTAGAGAATCATATTACTGATTCCAAACAATTATCATGATTTACCTAAAAAACTTGACTTATGATACATGACATTTACTTAATGAACATACTGTCCATGTTATAAAAGTCATCAAAAAAAATTGTTATACGGTAACAGCATTGTCCTGTTTATCCTATTTACTGACATCATATTTTATCGCTATCCTGACTACACTATTGATATTATTACCGTGACTATCATTGAGTTACCCTCGTGATCTAGGTAACGTATACTTTAATTAATCTTGATAATATAAATTACATGATCATTAAACAATTTACAGTGGATTGGAAAAATTGATGGAGGAGATAACGTCTGTATTTTGGGTGGACCTAGGATATAGGCTGCGCAACTGAAAGAGGGTTTCAATGCAGGGTTCCCGTGAAGTGACTGGCAACCCTTCTTGTTCTTGTTCCTGTTTATACATTTTACATGACTACCTACCGAAAGGGCCTGATTCAGCACCGGGAGTCTGGGTCGTGGTCCCAGGTATGTATGGGACCTACTTAAAATACAGACAATGCCTTTAACCGATCAGTTTCAATAACATACGACCCTGATTGATATGTGTAGTAGGCGTAGTATGGGATGCATCTACTACACGTGACAATTTATATTCACTGATATAATTATTAAAAACAAACTGACATGATAAACCGTGATTGATGTGTGCTAACTTGTTGTAAACCGGTATGCCTGATAAACACCTGACATATATGATTTATAACAGCTTGATCTTGTCACCCTTTAAATTATGTACTGCCATTATCATAATACTTATAACATGCTAGTTGATATCATATTATATTACATTATCTTCTTATTATACTTTTATTCATGTCATTTGTTATCCAGTACTTTCCTTATAGCCGTATTATAGTATGTTTATATGAGATATTCAAGTGCACCTTCCCTCATTTTACACACTCATTGGGAGTTTTCAGACTCTCCTGGATTTGCGCATCCAGATCCAAGGATACTTTTTATGCTGACCAGGCACCTGAGAAGATCGTGTGTATCTGAAGAGTTCGAAGCCTCTTTTGCTTGATCACCATGATTCTATGATATTGTTCACATCTTCCTTTTTATTCTGTTAATTTTAATGATTCTCTATTACTTGAACTTCATATTGTTCTATTTGATTTATTCAAATATAATATTATCTTGTGTGAAAATTTATATGTATTATTTCAGTAACTTTATTGCTTTTATATTTGATTTATATAGCTTGCTCAGGTTACTTTAGGCTTAGCGTGTATACGAGGGGTATTATCCTCGTGTATATACGTCATATTTTGGGACGCAGGGCATGACACATAGCTTTCTCAAATATTTGAGACTCGGTTTCAATCGCATATGCTATGAAGTCCAGATCAAAGGATTTAGAAATTATCGATTGTAGGCTGTTTAAAAATCACTAAAAGACAAGCCATTAAAAAGCAGAGTTTCAAGTTCAAGGCGCGTGGGCTCGACACCCGCGTCTCGACATCAAGGCGCGTGGGCTCGACACCCGCGTCTCCACATCAAGGCGCGTGGTCTCGACACCCGCGTCTCAACATCAAGGCGCGTGGCTCGATACCCGCGTCTCGGTTATAACCGCCCCGGTTATGGGGCCAGTCGCCGCCCACATAGCGGGGAGGTCAGCCCCTCGTTGTGGAGCGTTTTTAGGGGGCACGTTCACCCTGGAACCCCTATAAATAGCCCCGTCGCTGATGAAGAAGGGGTCGATTTTTCGGAGGAGAAAAAGAGGGTCGTATTTTCTTTAGTGAGACGACAACAAGACAGAGACACGGCAGAAAAAGGAGAGAGCTCAACTCTTCAACAAGCTCGCTGCGTACGAGTTGTCCTTTACCTACCTTCTCTTTGAGAGTTTTGGTAGACAAGAGCTGTGTTACTCCTTCTACCAACCAAAGAGAAGATCCCTGACGATCCCGACGGTCATCCGGTCAACGGAGAACAAGATTCACTCTCCACCGCCACACGAAAAACCCAGCATTAAACAAAGGGAGGATTCAAGACTCAACATCCTCCCTCCCTTGTAACTGGAAGGGAAACAGTTTTGTTGTAATTTTTCATCTGATTCAAGAAAATTTTATAGCACCTCGTTTCTTTCTTTTTCCAGCGCGTACAAGAGATGGCGACTCCGCTGGGGACTACATTTGTCACTGATGAGCAAATCGTGGCGCAGGATGACGTCCTCCGTACGGGGAAGATGGTCGAATCGCTTATTGTCGAGTTCGACCAGGCGAAGTACGAAGAGTTTCTCTCTTCCGGCTCCAAGAGCCCAAAGACCCGCGTCTGCCGCCGGGTCTCGACGGGGAATGGCCCCGAGGCCCGATCTGTTGCTCGCTCGGGCGCTGCTGCTGCCAACTGTGCCAAGCAAGGTACACGCGCCAACGCCTCTCAGAAGGCCTGCGTGGTCCCAGGCACAACTGCCTTTGCGATCAACCGCGTCGCACAGAACACCCGCGTCAGTGTCTCTCAGGAGACCCGCGTGGTTAAAATCTCTGATGTTCAGCATCAGGATGTTGTTGGTCTCTCTCCACCTCCGCGACGCAACCGGAACGCTGAGCGTCGACAGAGGAGACGTGCGCGTCAGCTGCAAGTTGGAACCTCTGGTTGTCTGACTGAGGCTAGACGCAGCATACAAACTGGCGCCTTGCTCGCGCCCCGCGAAGTCCGCGTTTGACGGCCCAAACGCGAGATTCCTTCAGTTAGGTCCTCTGAGGACCAACTCACCAAACGCCAAGGTGAAGCCTCTGCGCCTTGTCAAGCACAAGAGGCACGCACCTATAGACGTGGGGCCCAGCAGCCCACTCTCTCTCAAGTGTCTCTGCCCCGACCCACCAAGCAGCAACGCGACAGGCGCGTCTTGTCTCAACAGAGATGCCAGACGCGCACTGAACAGCTGCGGCGCGAGAACCGCGTCCCTGAAGCCTGCGTCCAGGCTGTACGGCACATGGATGCCTCCTATCTTCGACGTTGCGAGGCTAATCTTTTCAATCCTCCTCCCATGGATTTGAGGGATTATTTGACGAAGAAAAGAAGTGCCAATCAGGCCACTTCGTCAGGTTGCTGCCAGCGGCTCATCCATATGCTCTCTGAGTGCCGTTGCGGATCAGGCGTACATCAGCAGTCTTTAGTCAGATAGCTGACCCTGATTCCCCCGTCGCCAAGAAGAACGGGAAGAATCGGATCTGCATCGACTTCCGCGATCTAAATGAGGCCTGCCCCAAGGATGAATTCCCATTGCCAATCACAAATGTCATGATTGACAATACTTGTGGATTTGAACGAATGTCCTTCATGGACGGATTCTCAGGATACAATCAAATCAAAATGTATCCTGATGACGAAAAGCATACCTCCTTCAGGACACCTATAGGGGTATATTGCTACACCGTCATGCCCTTCGGACTGAAAAATGCAGGGGCAACATACCAAAGGGCCATGAACGCCATTTTCCATCAGCAAATACGCAAAACGGTGGAATGTTATGTTGATGACATCGCGGTATAAAGCCGCACTAAAGGTGATCACATAGCGGACCTGAAGGTGGTCTTCGACATCATGCGGGCTCATCAATTGAAGATGAATCCCACAAAGTCCTTCCTGGGGGTGGCCAGTGGCAAATTCTTAAGATTTGTTGTAACATCCACCGGAATTCACTTGGACCCGGAAAAGGTTCGCGCTATCCAGGAGATGCAACCCCCGAGAAATCTCAAAGAACTCAGGGGATTGTAGGGACGATTGGCGTACGTCCACAGGTTTATCTCAAACCTCTCCGGAAGATGCCAACCCTTCGCTAAGTTAATGAAGAAGGGTGTCTCATTCATTTGGGATGACGCTTGCCAACAAGCGTTCAAGGAAATCAAACAATACCTCACCCAACCACCAGTCCTTACAGCTCCGGTATCCGGAAAGCCTTTCCTGGTGTACGTCCGGGTAATGGATCATTCTTTGGGAGCTCTATTAGCTCAGAATGATGATCACGGACGTGAGCAAGCAATCTACTATCTGAGTAGAACAATGATCGGAGCCGAACATCGGTATAACCCGATCGAGAAGGATTGTTTGGCATTAGTGTTCGCTATTCAGAAAATGCGGCACTATCTGGTAGGCCAAACTATAAACGTCATATCAAAAGTCAACCCCCTGAGGTTACTTATGACTAAGCCTTCATTATTAAACGGCCGGCTGGCAAAATGGGCCATATTGCTCTCCTAATATGAGATGCACTTTTTATCACAAAAGGCCATTAAGGGACAAGCAGTGGCGGATTTCCTAGCTGAGCACCCAGATCCGAGGGCAGCCAAAGTCTACGAGGATCTCCCAGATGAAGTTGCTAAAGTCTGCCTGACTCAGACATCGTTCGAAAGTCAAGTATGGCAACTTTTCTTCGACCGTGCATCAAGAACAAGCCCAAAGGGACACGTAGTAGCGGGGGTAGGAGTAGTACTCGTATCCCCACAAAATTATGTGATTCCCCGAGCTGTCTCATTAACTGAGCCTTGTTCCAACAATGTGGCGGAGTACAACGCTCTTTTGATTGGGATGCAATTCGCCAATGAGATTGGCGTTAAAAATCTCGTGGCATACAGCGACTCTAAACTCATCGTCAGCCAAGTTCGCGGGGAGTACGAAGTCAGACATGAGGACCTAGTACCCTACCACAACGCAACTATCCGCATGGCCGAGGGGTTTACAAGCTTCTACATCGACCATGTACCGCGCAGGCAAAATGCGCACGCGGATGCACTCGCATTCCTCGCGGCCTCCTTAGCTCTTCCAGCTGGAGCAATAGAGAAGATATTCGTCTACAGCCACGACCTGTATTGCCCGAGAAATGCTCTCGAGGGCTATCAGGAGTCAAAGGGAGATTGTCAAGGCAAAGAAGCACTAGAATTGTCAACCGGTCCAGAGCTTAAAGACTAGCGATTCCCCTACATTGATTTCGTCTTATACGACATTCTGCCTGAAGACACCAAAGAGGCGGCTGCCATTCGAAAGAAAGCCCCAAATTCTATTATAATGCGATTACGCGAACATTGTATCGTCGATCGCATGACGGGATCTTGCTCCGGTGCCTCTCACCAAAAGAAGCCCAAGAGGTATTGAGAGAAGCCCACGACGGTATGTGTGGAGCCCATCAACCTGGCCCAAAACTGGCACATCGACTCCAAAGATTGGGTTACTATTGGCCCAAGATGGTTGCTGACGCCGTCACCTATGCTAAAAGATGCCACGCTTGTCAAGTGCATGGGGATTTCATCCATCAAGCACCAGGGTATCTCCACTCTACAACCTCTACCTGGCCATTTGAAATGTGGTGGATGGATGTGGTTGGCCCTATCAGCCCACCATCATCAAAAGGACATCGGTTCATTTTAGAAATAACCGATTATTTCTCGAAGTGGGCTGAGGTCATTCCTTTGAAGGAGGTCAAATCGTCGAACGTGATCAAGTTCGTGAAACATCACGTTATTTACCGTTTCGGTGTACCTCGGCGAATTGTCCATGACAATGGACCTCAGTTCATCAGCCAGGCTTTCCAGAGATTCTGCGCTAAGTTCAGAATCCAGAGTGTGTCCTCAACGGCATACTATCCTGCCGCTAACGGCCTCGCAGAAGCTTTCAACAAGACCATTGGTAAGCTTCTCAAAAAGTTCGTCTCGAAAAGTCAACGGGACTGGGACGACAAACTAGGTGAATGCTTATGGGCCTATCGCACAACTGTGCGAACCCCAACTAAAGCTACGCCATTTTCTTTGGTATACAGGTGTGAAGCCGTGCTCCCACTGAAAATCCAAATTCCATCTCTACGCGTCGCCTTGACAGCGGAGATGACAACAGAGGAGAAGCATCGACAGCGACTCCAGGAACTGGAGGCCTTAGATGATAAACGTCTGCAGGCCCAACAACAAATCGAGCTCTACCAAGCTCGTATTACCAGAGCCTTCAACAAGAAAGTTAAAATGCGAACTTTCAAGAAAGGCGATATTGTCTTAGCCGTCAGAAGACCCATGGTAATGACGCACAAGACAAAAGGAAAATTCCAACCCAAATGGGAAGGACCATTTGTAGTAGAGTCAGTCTACTCAAATGGGTCATATCGCCTCATAACCTCAAATGGCGATACACTCATGATGCCGATCAATGGCAGGTTCCTGAAGAAATACTATCCTTAGATGGTATTCTTCCGCTGATCAAGTTAAAAGTACACCTCTGATCAAAGTAAGAAGAATTTCTTCATTATAACATCCGACGCCCCCGACGGCTAAGGATAGAGGAAAATATTGGCTTCTAAGCCCAACATAAGTCTTCGACAACTCATCATGCTGAGGGGAATAGCATGGCTAGCCCAACTCAAACGGTAGTTGATAAAGGCACCTCAAATCTGTTGATAGCTGAGGGTTTGCTAAAAATCCTAAGTGGACTTAGCTCCACTCTTTCCTCCAAAATCCCTTACCAATTCTCATCCACAGAATAGTAGGTCTACAAAATACAACCATTACTAAGTTAACACTATACCTCTGGTAATGGAAACTTTTCAATATTCCTTGTCGAGTACAAATTTTGTTTGTCAACTCTACACGGAGTATCAAACTTTTAAATTTGCCAAGTTAACACTATACCTCTGGCACTTCAAATTTTCACTTGTCAATTCTCACCAATAGAATGACATGTCCTCAAATTGCTCTTATCATGAGTCAATCTTTGTCAAGTTAATACTACACCTCTGACAAATTACTGTTAAAGTTTAACACCACACCTCTAAACAGTAATCAGGTTTCTGTCAGGTTTAATATTACACCTCTGACAGTCACTTTTCTTCAGACTTCCATATCGAAGCTGAAATGGATGATGCTAAGTTAACATTACACCTCTAGCATCAAGTCATTGCTAAGTTAAACAATACACCTATGGCCATGACTTTCCCTCGGACTTCCTTATACAAGCCGAGATGACCAATGCCAAGTTCAACATTACACCTCTAGCATTACCCTCACTGTCAAGTTAAACATTACACCTATGACAGTGACACTTCTGAGTTAAGTTAATATCACACCTCTGACTCACATCCTTGTCAAGTTAACATTACACTTCTGACAAGACCCATTAAGTTAATATCACACCTCTAACGGTAACAAACTTTCCTAGATTCCCCCACGAGTCTAGTCTCACTTGTTATTCTCTTCAACAGAATAACAAGTCTACCTAAAAATATTGTTAGGTTAATACTACACCATCAACAGTGTTTCCATCAAATCCCCAGCTGAGCTCAATCAAGTTAATCCCAAACACTTGATAAAAGTTCACCCTCCCTGAGGGTACCAATTCTACTGGTCACTTTCTCTTATAAAGTGGTAGGTCCACCAAAAATTATTTCATCTCTGTCAAGTTAATATTACACCTCTGACAGTATTGTGAGAGTTCCTGAAATAGGATCTTTCCCTACAAAGTTTGACTTATTAAGATTATCATCATAATTTTGACAAAGTCAAAGATTCTTTGCTTCTATGAGTCTAACTGAAGACAAAAAGTTCAAGACAATGAAAGAGGCAAAAAGAAAAGTGTCACTTTTATTTATATCTTACCATACGAAAGTGATACAAAACGCTCTCTTATACAATAAGATTGAGTGTTACAATTAAGGAGTACAAAGAAGTCCCTCTCTCTCTCAGAGGCCGTACTCACTCCTTGAAGCCGCATCTGATTCCAAGTGCACGATGTTTGGAAAAGCGCCAAACTGTGGCGACAATAGAAGCTGGCTGCACCATGATGCATGATGTAAACATCGAAAGAGCCTTAGCTGACTAAGCTAAGAGCAATGGTGTTCTTGAGGTCCGGTGGCAGCAGAAAGCCATGCAACCTTTCATTCATGAGCATCTCTTTCGCCAGAAGGCCATCCAACGAACATGGAGTGTCCTTGATGTCACTTCTGGAGTGGGAGAGGAAGAGGATCCTATCTGTCACTGTATCCACCATAACCTCCTCGCCGCCATACTTACCCTGACCATCCCTTGCCAGCAGGCATGACTGGTACAGTGGATCTGAAGAGACCTTGGCGAGGGTTAAGTCCTCGTCAGGGACATAATATATTCCCTTGTAGACGACGAGGACCATAATATATTCCCTTGTAGATGAACATCAAACGAGTTCGCCGACCGGAATATTCTTCCAGGGGCCCAGCGAACCTGAAAAAAGGACAATCAATCCTACCTACAAGGAATAAACAAGGGGGTTAGAAAATCTGGAACTTAGTATACTTTAACAAAGAAAATTAAGTGACAGACGCGGCTATTGTCGAAGACTTCAGACGCGGGAATGAGCCCGCGCAGTGAGTCAAAATACCGCGTCAACAGAAGCAGACGCGAATCAAAACTGTACCACACACAGGATTCAAATGCGGTCTCAATTTGCTCCCGCGCCTAAAACACAAGGCGCGAAAGGACTCAGACGCCGAAAATTGCCATCTCCCTGTCGAGGGAACAGGAGTTGCAAAATTCGGGTCTGAAACCTTCAGCCCGAGTTGGAATTCATCCAAATCAGTGGCCTTAAAACGCGAGCTTCATGAGCAAAGTCAGCGCCAAGTGCCAAAGACTTCTGTACTCGCGTCCAGGGAAGTTTAAGTCGGCGGCGCAAATTTCAGAAGGAATGCACCAACTCAGACTTCACGAGGAAATCCAGATGATGATGATGCCAAAGTGCAAACTTGGGTGGACTAGAAACATCACGGCAAGTCGGGACGGCATACCAGCAGAGGCCTCTGTCAAGAGTTTAACTCTCTGCATCAGAATATGGACATGGAAGGTGATCAGAGAGACACTTTGTCCTGAAGAGACCAAACAGAAGCATGAAAGCTCTGGGTCATCTTCTTCCCCGGAGTCGTCTTCATCCATGAAGACAGTACCCCTGTTAGAAACTCTGAAGAAGGCGGAAGTTCTCAGAGCAATCGTTCTCTTAAAAGGGAAAATAGTCTAAGATTGGGACTGCTAAAGAAGGCGAGCCCCTATTTATAGGCCGCTCCTGGTAACCGTCATTAATGGTTCATCAATTGGAACCGTCGGCCTTAATGACCGCACGATTGTCAAAGTCCAATGGGAAGCTGACGCGTGGAGGGTCGCTTCGGGAAACATTGAAGACGCTGGTCTACAACCGCCAGTGCCGGTTTTACATTAAAGGGTATTCACGCCCAAATCCAATGAAGAACCGACGCGTGGACAACTGCTTTGGGAAATAACGGATGACCCGGCTTCCCAATCGTCAGTGAAGACTTGACGTTCAATCGTCAGTGAAGACTTGACGTTCAAAGATCTCATAAAATCTTTATGTCAGGCCGCATGTAACGTCTGGAAGTTACATCGATACGCAGATGGGAAAACCGCGTCCTGGAACCCGCGTCTCCTTTTTCAGAATGAATGACGTCCACCTACGTTCCAAAGGAAAGTCCGCGTGACTCAAAATCGCGTCCCTTCAGCAAACAGGGCCCATTTTATGGGAAAGCACTTGACTCAGCAAAGGACTTAGTCCATTCTGAGATTAAGGGGAAATACACAAGGCTGCGTCCCTCGCGTCCGCTCGAGTCGCGTCTTCATTGGCAGGACAGACTCGCGTTACTCAAAGCCGCGTTTCTCTCTGCGAGTTGACGCCGCCGTGTCTCCCTATGGATTGACGCTGCGTCTCATCAAAAGGACTTAGTTCTATCTGAGTTCTTATGAACTGATGACCGCGTCTTTCCATGAATTGACGCCGCGTCTCATCAAAAGGACTTTGTTCTACCTAAGTCCCTATGAACCAATGCCGCGTCTCATCAAAAGGGCTTAGTTCTGCCTAAGGTCCTATGGGTCAAACGCCGCGTTTCATTTAAAGAACTTAGTCTCACCTAAGTTCAGCATTCACAGTCAGTTAATCAAAGATTGTGATCAAGAGGTCGAATTCATCCACAGCAAGGCAACAAAGGAGGTGAAACCAAAAACTTCAAAGACTTTTATTATATCAAAAATGATAAAAGCTAATACAAAACACTCTTAGTGAACAGAGTGTTCTTTTCTTAAAAAAAAAAGAGAGAAGGCTACAAGTCCTGGTCCGCCAAAGAACGGATTTGCTCTCTAAGGCGATGTATCTTATGTTGACGCGCCTTCTCAACCTCCATGAGAGCTCGGGCCCGCAGATCCACTTCAGACAAAAATCCCTGCGCTTGCACTCGGAGGGATTCCAGCTCGGACGAACGAACAGAGAGGTCCGCTTCAGCTTGCGCTTTGGCAACCTCTAACTCCGCTAGCCTCTTTTCAGAGGTAGCAAGCCTCTGTTCGTTGAAGACAATCATGGCCTCAGCCCTGGCTATAACAGCCCGAGAGTCAAGGATAGCCTGCTTTGCGGCTTGTATGATCGTCTCTGACTCCTCGGACTCAATCGCCAGCCTTTGGTGATCAGCCTGGATATGTTCAAGAAGACGAGTGCTATCGGTGATCTTCTCCTCCACCTTTCTTCGCTCCTGCTCTTGAGCAACAAGGAGCCTATTCAGCATTTCTTAGGCTTCGTGGGATGAACCGGCATCATCCTCCAGGGATCGAAGCTCTCTCAGGTGCTGTCCCAGCTGATCCACCAGCAACTGACTCGCCTGGGCTAGCAAAGGGCCTCCGGCCAACTTGATGTTCTCGACCTGGTTTCCGAGAAACATCTGGGCGAAGTCAAGGGAGCTACCCCTAGTCAGGACGAAATCGATGCATGTTCGCATCGAGGTAAGGAACTACTGCACCGCCTGGCATGTCAAAAGCTCCATGATATCATCATCCAAAGTACTCCCCGATCCCCTTTCTATCACGGGGTGAGGGATGTAGATCGGCTCTGTTAGTGCAAGAGTCGAGCTGACCACGGGTACGGCAGGAGCAGGAGCAGCCACTGGCGCTTCTGGGGGTACCACCTCTGCAGGAACCTCCACAGCCAATGACAGGGTAGTGAGCTCGACCTCCTCAGAAACCTCAGCCAAGGCTTGGGCCGTGTGGCCTTCCGGAGGGACACTGACCGTCAGACTCTCTACCTGGGCCCCCTCAGTTCTCTGTGCAAGTCATCTCAACATTAGCCAGAATGGTAAAAAGAGAAACATCCGAGATATCAAAACTTCCTTACCAAGCTGAAGGTCCAGAGATGTCGAATCCTTGGGCGAACCCTGCAGAGGAGAAGTCTCCCTGACTTCAGTGGTGGCCTCCTCTTCCTGCAGAGTAGAAGTCTCCTCGATTTCAGTAATTGCCTTCTCTGGAGGCATCTCAGCGGCTGAAGTCTTAACCCCTTCCGGCTGGGTCAACTCTTGCACCATCTCCTCGATATGCGAGGAGGTTGCAGCCTCAATATCCTCGGCCAACCCTGCAACATAAAAAGAGAATGTTAAAACCTCCTCTTCAAAAGAAAAGGGAAATCAGGTCAGAAGGTGAAAAGAGTACCTTCAGCAGGAGCAACCGCTGGTGGTGACATCGTCGCCGGCTCACACCCATGTATTTCCTCCTCCGAGATGTGTGAGAATTTGCTCGGATCAGGAGGAGCAGGTTCGTCACCATAGTCGACCTCATCCTCAAAATCGCTTTCCTCTGCGGATGAGGAAGACGACAGTTCAACGTGAGAGGCCTCGGTAGCCGGAGCCTTGCCTCTAAACACCCCAGTGGTAGGGCTGGGGTCAACCATCCGAGGACTGGAGATGAAGACAGAAGGAGACCCAGGCTGTTGTGCCTCATCCCTCCTCTGAGCTGAGGAAGACTCGGGCTGAACTGAGATCCCCTGAATCTCAACATCGCCTCCGCTCATTATATCGACCTCGAACTGCTCGGTCTCATCAGTGGCGATGGGTCTATCAGCAGGCTCCCCTTCCTCTGCAATCCTGAGGCTCCTGCAGTGTAACCTGCGGGCATGGACTAAGGGAGTGTCATCCTTGTCCACCTCTTCCTCCCTCGGCTCCCCAACACCAGAAGGGATGTCCGCAGATCGAGAAACTGCAGCCATCAAGTCTCTCCGGACCTTCTTTGGGGCAGGCTCAGCAGTGGAAGTAGAGCCTTGACGACGCTTACTCACCGCCTGCTGAGCCCTGGTTGGTCGCGGCTCCGCCCTTGTTGCTCGCGGCTCCTCCCTTGACCTTCTCCCGACCTCCTTCAGAGCCTTCAGGTACTGCTCGACGCCTCGCGAGCGTTTACCGGACTCCGACCTTGCTTCAAGATTTGCATTGATACTCTCAATGCATGAATACTCCGGAACAAAGTATGGTGTCTGGTTGACTTGGAAGTACCAGGAGCAGAAGCTGAAGCTCATACGGCACTTTGACCCCTCGATAGGTAGACGGAAAGTTGCTTCCGTCCCTCCGGCCACACTGTAGTACCAAGCCTGAGCACCTTCGAACAAGTTCCCTTCGAAGGCGAGTCGAGCATTGGGATTGCCGACGTAGAGTTGATCGTAGCCGAACTGTCGGGCGAAACGATTCGGCATGTACGGCTCGATTGTGCATGAAGTCCCTTACCGGAAAAGCACATATCCGGGCCGAATGTTGATCAACCACCAGAAGACCCCCGTGGACAACCTCGTGAAGTCATCTGGGCCCGCGAAATTAGTAAATAGATCCCCGAAAGATGCACTAGGGATTTCGGGGAAGCAGCGATTGAGCTGGTAGTTCGAAGCATCTGA
This sequence comes from Agave tequilana, assembly GCA_038442645.1. Classification (NCBI taxonomy): domain Eukaryota; kingdom Viridiplantae; phylum Streptophyta; class Magnoliopsida; order Asparagales; family Asparagaceae; genus Agave; species Agave tequilana. The sequence goes on along the minus strand of JAVJIF010012721.1, from coordinate 45,696 downwards.
AATGCACTTCCGGACGAAATACATATAAGTATTACGCCAGTCTGAACCCTCCAACCGCTGTACAAAAGGGGTGAAACCCTCACTCCAAGGCACCGGCGTCATCAGGGAAGGGCAGTGCATCACGTACCAAGCCATGAGGTACGTGTAGGGCAGCTCGACCCGAGGGTTGGGGCGCTTCACCGTCGGCTTCCCCTCTGAGTCAACAATCGGCTTGCCATGGGAGTCGACAGCCTTCCCTGCTTCGCAGAAAGCCTGGATTAACGCCCGCAACCCGCTTTGAATGCCATCCACCATGGCTGGGAGAAGGGCTATGGGACTGCCATAGGCCAGGAGCACTGCTGGGTACACTACATCGGCAACAATGACTTCATGTGGCAGCGTGGGCACCACACAACGCTTCAGCCACAGCATTAAGAAGCCCTCCAACAATGCTCGATCGGAGATAGGGGTCCGGGCTTGATGGTGAAAGCTTTCGAAGACCATGTCAGGTTCGAAACCGTCCTCGTTCGAAACCGTGGTGTAGAAGCCTTCAGGAGCCTGGGCGATCCTGTCGTCAATTTCCTTGTTGGAGCTGGAAGCCAGTCGGGTTATTGGATGGTCTTTCTTATTGACATTGTTGAACAAGTAATTGGCCCAAGACAGCTGCTTGATTCCTCCCGACCTCCAAGTGGTTATCTGGCCGCAAATATGGAAGTGACATAGCACTTCCCAATAAGTCTCGTACATTTGAGGAGACCCTTTCTTCATAAGGTTGAGCTCCTCAGTGGTTGGGATATATTTCTCATAGGGAGAATCCCCTGTTGCCAGCCCCGAGACCTCATGCAACTCGTGCAGTGCAAGGCCCATCTCTCTGACCGGGGTGAAGAATGTCCCCGTCAAAGAATTGTAACGCTCCAGGACCCCGAAGAAGTTCTGAACTCGGCGGGATGCCATACTGCACGGCCCTGACTGCTGGGTACAGTCCCACATGCTCTAGCAGATCTCCAAGATCGGCAAGGACGAAGCTCACCATCCTGCACCACCAATACTTCTCGGTGGAATGAACCCACACGGGCGCACGGAACTCAACAGGAAAATCACCCTCCGCTTTCATAAACGCGTTGAGGAAGGTAGTGCCGAGTTTTGGTATCTCTCCAACTGGGAGCTCAGACTTGCGCGACCCGGGGAACAGGCCGAGAACCGCCCTATCATGACCATCATGACGGTATACTTTCTGGGAGCCCAAGTCACCGAGGGTAATCTCAAGGACATATCGGGAAACGTCCCATTTCATCTTCTGAGGGACGGACATATGCTGGAGATAAGACAGCGGGAACATCCTCTCCATGTCTGGAAGAAAGAATCTTCTATCCCCTATCTGACGGAGCCATCTATAATTTCCATCATACATGGAATAGCCGCCATCACCGATACGATCTCCGAAGAAGAAGGCAGGCTTCTCCAGCTTGACGCGATCATCCGTTGTGAATGCTGCATCGGTCATAAGCACCCGAAGGGTTGTCATATCAACATTGGAGAGCCTTTTCTGGCGCTCCTGCGACCTGTCAGCAGTCACAGGTACTGTCCTTCGTAGTACAAAGGCCAGATCACGGTCAGCACCACCTACATGTCCAAAGTGGCGCTTCTTGGCGAGTGGGGCAGAAGGGTGTGGTACTGCAAAAGAAAATGACACTTAATCAGACACCTTATCAGAAGCAAAAAAAAAATGCTAAGTGTCTATAGTCCAGACGCAGAAGAGATACTGGACGCAGGAATTATCAAATCCGCGTCCAGACCTGCGAATCTGCGTCCAGACGCAGAAGAAATACTGGACGCAGGAATTATCAAATCCGCATCCAGACCTGCAAATCCGCATCCAGGCGTAAGACCCGCGGGATCAAATCCGCGTTTTGCAAACCAAGACTTAAAAGTCTCTAAGTACTTGGGCTCAGGTGCAAGATTCATCAAAAACCTGCACCTGATGAAAAATCTTCAAGTCCGCGTCCGAACTCTTCACAATTAGAAATATTCTAAGTGAAGAATCCGAAATGCAGGACTCGCTGGCACCGGGTCATCAAACCCGCGCCTTGGTTATCAACTCAAAGACCGCGTCTGAGACCGCGTCTGAGAATCAAACACGGTTTGTTTTCTGTGTTGACGGTTCTGTGTTAATGGTTCTCCTCCAAAAGATATCTTTTTGGGGTTCCATGAGCTTCCAGTAATGGTGAAGTTCAAGCCTAAACGGCGTTATACCTGGGAAAAGGACTTCCTGCGCGGAGGAACCGTCCCTCTGGGCCTCGGTGACGGTCGCTCTTGAAGAGGATGCGGTTGGCTTGGTCTTAGGTGCCATTGGTGATTAAAAATCTAGTAATGGAGATGAACAGAGAAAGAAGAACTCTTTTTCTTAAAAACTCTAAACAAATGTGCTCGGAGAAGAAGAGATATCTATCTGACTGTTGCCATTTATAGGCACAAGGATTCGCGAAGATACGCGGCGCGTGGCTCGATCGGCTCTGCAGCGAGTCATCGCTTGACGCGTGGAACAGATCAATTTTAATGTATCGCGAAGATCGCGCACCATGGCTCTGCAGCGAGTCATCGTTTGACACGTGGAACAGATCATTTAATGAACCGGGAAGTCCGCGCGTCAAAAGGTGATGTCCCGTCGGTTCCCCAGGCCAACTGGCAGTGCAATCATGACATGGCACAGATTCGCACCCGACGGCCGCGCCTCTTCGATGGACATGCCCCGTCATCACCGCCATAAATGCATTCAAAAAGTCGCGTCTCTCTAAGAAGTTCGCGTCTTTCCAGCCCGGCTGAACATCGCGTCTGCTTTATGGAAGATCAGTCGCGTTTTTCATTTGCCAAAAGACGCACCCCATGAAAGTCGCGTCTGTAAAGCAGTACTATCTCTGCTCTTCAAAAAGAACTGGCGTTCAGTCCTTACTTTTGCAAATCAGTTCAACAGTACACTGGCACAAGCGGACGATCGTCCACTCCTGGCTTAAAGCGCATCCATGACAGGCTAAAAGCAATCGGGGAGGTTTAGACTGTGTATCTAGACACTCAACACGATCAACTCTGGTGGCCTCAAAGAGTTCAACAGTACACTCACGAAGACTAACTCCAGATAAGATCAAACCCGGAGCATTAACAGTCCAGTCATAAAGGCGAATTCAGCTAGAGTCCAAAGTATTTCGAAATCCGTCCCAGTTAACTGCGGAATATCGAAAACTTTGGAGGGGGTTCTGTAGGCTGTCTAAAAATCACTAAAAGACAAGCCATTAAAAAGCAGAGTTTCAAGTTCAAGGCGCGTGGGCTCGACACCCGCGTCTCAACATCAAGGCGCGTGGGCTCGACACCCGCGTCTCGACATCAAGGCGCGTGGGCTCGTCACCCGCGTCTCGACATCAAGGCGCGTGGGCTCGACACCCGCGTCTCGACATCAAGGCACGTGGGCTCGACACCCGCGTCTCGACATCAAGGCGCGTGGGCTCGACACCCGCGTCTCAACATCAAGGCGCGTGGGCTCGACACCCGCGTCTCAACATCAAGGCGCGTGGGCTCGACACCCGCGTCTCGGTTATAACCGCCCCGGTTATGGGGCCAGTCGCCGCCCACATAGCGGGGAGGTCAGCCCCTCGTTGTGGAGCGTTTTTAGGGGGCACGTTCACCCTGGAACCCCTATAAATAGCCCCGTCGCTGATGAAGAAGGGTCGATTTTTCGGAGGAGAAAAAGAGGGTCGGATTTTCTTTAGTGAGACGACAACAAGACAGAGACACGGCAGAAAAAGGAGAGAGCTCAACTCTTCAACAAGCTCGCTGCGTACGAGTTGTCCTTTGCCTACCTTCTCTTTGAGAGTTTTGGTAGACAAGAGCTGTGTTACTCCTTCTACCAACCAAAGAGAAGATCCCTGACGATCCCGACGGTCATCCGGTCAACGGAGAACAAGATTCACTCTCCACCGCCACACAAAGAACCCAACATTAAACAAAGGGAGGATTCAAGACTCAATATCCTCCCTCCCTTGTAACTGGAAGGGAAACAGTTTTGTTGTAATTTTTCATCTGATTCAAGGAAATTTTACAGCACCTCGTTTCTTTCTTTTTCCGACACGTACATCGATCTCTTAATTGTTTTTGGTTCAACGTTCATATCAACTATTGGTTCACTGGGTTCTTCGTTCTTGAATGCTATTTCATGTGTTTTTCCCCAGAAGCGTTGTTTTCTTCCCGTTTGTATGGGAAGACATCTTCAAAGAACACATCTCTTGATTTGATAATCATGTTCATATGAATATTCAGTATTTCTGATTATGTACCAAAAAACTATAGGTACTGCTATTGAAGGCATGGCCTATGAAAATGCAGTTCACCATTTTAGATCCTAACTTAGTCTTCTTAAGTAGTGTCGTTGGTACCTTTGCAAGGCACCACCTACATTTTGAGATAACGGTAGGAAGGAGGTCTTTCATGCTACAACTTAAATGGAATAAGACCAAATTTCTTGTGAGGTACCCTGATTTGTGGTTAATAGGGTTTCCCCCACAAAATCTGCGGTAATCCAGAGCTTACGAGTAAGGAATTAACCATCTCTTTAAAGGCTTTTTTTCTTTCAGCAGTCCTATTCCACTGAGAAGTGTATGGTGCTGTGATTTGGTGAATTATACCAAAGTTAGCACACAACACACTGAGTTTATTTGATTCATATTCTCTGCCTCGATAATTAGAATCTTTACATTTTTGTTGAGTTGATGCTCAACATTGGCTTTGTATGTTATAAACATACTTATGGCTTCGACTGATCACACTGTTACTATACACCATTTAGTACTCAAGAAAGCATCACACGATGAACATCTTAATACTAGCATCCTCTATCTTCAAAATAGGAAGAGGAGCAGATAACATAATCTGGTTTGACACACTGAGTACCCACTGGTGCTCTCTTAATTAGTATCAGTCATTTTCTGCAGTTTCAGTATAGTAGACTTTAATAACTTTAATATGCGTCCTCGATAATTTTGAGAAAACTGAATTATGAGATATAAAACGAAAATTCACAGCTGTTGTCAATAAATTGTTTAAATAGAAAAATATCTCTTGTTGGTATTTTGTAAAATAGGAATTATGAGATACGAAATCTCAGTAAAAAATTAAACCGCTGATGTAACCTGCACTAGAAAATTAGTTAATTTTCTTAAGAATGTTATTCCTGATAACTGTTGACACTCTAAAAAAGACAAGATTCCTGATTGGCCTGAACAATGTCTAAACTTGTTGACATTTACAAAAGACAAGTGATAGACAAGCTGACGACCAGTTCTGTACCCATCTCCGAGGGACAAATTAGCAACTTGGACTCTACTGATCCAATGAAGCAGACATTGAGCCCAGATTGTCTTTGAAGAGACATAAGTAGGTCTAAAATGCTAAGTTAGCTCAACCTTAACATCACATGAGCCCAAGGGAATAACCTCGCCTGAGAGGCTAAGTTTGTCCAACTTCGCCTTGAAGCTGTTCAAAGCTCTATCGGAGAGCTAACTTACAGCTTCACCTAAAGTGCTCAGTTAACTTCGCAGAGAGTTAGCTTCGCTCGAAGCCATACATGTAACTGCGCAGAAGGATGGTAGCTTCGCTACAGATGTTATCCAGCTCTGCTGAAGAGTTTTCTTCTGACTTCGCCAGATGCTCCTTTCAGCTCCGCTGTGAGCTTGACGCGGCAGCTCCGCTGCGGGTCTTTTATGGTCATCTTTGACCAATTAAATCTTCAGATAAGATCAAATCTATTCAAGATCAAGATCAAATCCAATCGAGATCAAATCTGATCAAATTTGGCAATTGTTTATCACAATCTCTTGACTCTCCTAAAACAAGTAAGAAGATCAACGGAGATTTTTCAATTGTTTGGAAAGAATCAAAACAGATCAGGAGATCGACGCTACCTGCTATTCCTATCTTCACAGAAGCTGATTCTAGCCTCGCAGCAAGGCTACTTTTCAGATTTAAACAGATTGACTCAATCTGTTTCCAGATTTTCAAGGAACAATTATACCCCTGATCTCCCTATAAATAGCCCACCAGAGGCACAAGAAGAGAGAGGCATAGACACACAAAAGCACAGAGAGAGATGGCTAAACAGAGATCTATTCTCTTGCTTCCAAGAATTCAGAGAACCGCTTCTCTAATCAGGGTTCTGATACCCTAAGATCTTCCTCCCTCTCAGAGAATCTCCGAAACCAGGCGAGAAGGAATTCCCAAGTGGAGGCAGTTTTGAGAAGTAACAAGAGGGTTTTACCAACCTTCTATTCTCCGATTCCCCGAATCAGGCGAGAAGGGAATCCCATCGATCGCATCGTCAAAGGGACAAAATGGTCACGCACTGACCAGACTCCTATCGGCACACTTCTCCAGAATCTCAGAGGAGATCTACTTGTAATATTTTTAGAATACTTGTAATTTAGCTCCTCGACCCTTTTTTTTGTAAGTTTTACCCTTTGTAAAATCAATGGAAGACAAGATGGCGACTCCACTGGGAAGGATTTCTCAACTGTTGAGAATCAAGTGTCGCAATGCGATGAACAGACCTTCAGGTCTACTTCTGAATTCAAGGAAGCCAGTATGGCCAGAGCCTCTCTAGCTAAATCTTTGAAGCAAGTCTCTGTGAAAACAGATAAGGCTCCCTGCGAGCCTACCACGGTCCTCTGGCGCAACAAGAAAGTAGGCCCGCAATGCAAAAGTCAGAATCTTGAACCTGTTACCTTCGAAAACCTAGTCATTCGTTTCGACCAAAAAAAATTCGAAGAACTCCTCTCTGGGGATGGTTCAATGCTCCATGCACGAAAGCATTGAAAGGTCTCAATGGCCAAGGTTTCGGACCCGAAACCGGAAGCAGAATCCTTCCAACACCTCCCAGCTTCACGTGTGGCTAGTCAGGTTCCCTGTGAACCTAAATCTCCTCTTTCAAAGTAGATGTGGAGGCCAAAGCAGAGGGCTCTATATGAAGCTTCAGGCGTAGCTACGCCACAAGTTCGTCCCTCTCGTAAAGAAAAAGGCAAGATGCCTGCCTGCTTCAACGAGACTATCAGCCGCGAAGTTACAACGGCGATGATGCCTTCGCCTAATTCAGGAGCAGTAACTCCTCGCGCCAGCCTCGTTCTTATGAGCGAAGCTACCGATAGTGTGCCAAGCACAGTACCTCAGGGTACGCATGGAGTTCGCAGCCGTGAAGTTGGAACCAAAGCACCACAGTGTGCTAAACTCGCTCTTTGCAGCGAAGCTAAGGGATTGCCCCTAAGTGCTTATGCAGCTTCAGCGCCCAAGGGTATTTCTAAAGCTTTTAGTCGTAAATTTAGAGCCAAAGCACCATCTAGGGCTAATCACCTTCGCAGCAACATAGCAGATGAAATACCACAGCGTGCTTCGCTCCCCAGTTCATCAACCGCTAAGCTCGCCCTTCGTAGCGGAGCTAAGGAATTGTCCCTAAGTGTTGACAGCGGTGCTTATGCAGCTTCAGCACCCAAGGACATTCCCAAGACTCTTAACCGTGAAGCTAGAGCTAAAGCACTATTCAGTTCTAACTACCTCTGCAATGAGGAAAAGAGCAGGTCATCACCCTATCTGCGATCCAACAAAGCCTCTGTGCTAAATCGTTTAGGCCCAACTGGGTCTGATTTGAAGGAATTCTTGACAAGCAAACGTAAGTCGGGACCTTTCCGAACGTCTCCCTCCTGTTGCCAATAAGTGGGATGTCAGTTGGTGACAGTCCACTCAGTCCATTGCCGATTGGGACCAATCCCCGCCTCTCCTCTAAGTCGACGATCAGTTTTTAATCCACTATCGATGCAAGCTCCAGTAAAACATCACAAAAGGAGCGTATCGCAAGATCTGTCCCCTGCCTCCGTTAACATGATCGGAAGGGGACGAGAGCTGCGTAGGGACAGACGAGCGTCAAATGCCGCTCTCTTCAGTTCTCCAGATCCGGATTATAGTCTGGGCCTTGGCGAAGTCTTGGTACACAAAGAAGGTGTTTTCTGAAACACCAGATTTAGGGTCGTAATACCCTACAGTTATGAGCAGCCATCCTTTTCAACTACAGTAATCTCGCTATAATCCTATTGAGAAGGAGTGCTTAGCTCTTGTCTTTGCCGTTCAGAAGACACGACATTATTTGGTTGGCCAAACCATACATGTCATTTTCAGAGTCAATCCTTTGCGTTTTCTCATGACGAAGCCAGGATCATTGAATTCAAGATTAGCTAAATGGGCGCTTCTTTTATCTCAATACGACATGCTCTTTATCTCTCAAAAGGCGGTCAAAGGCCAGGCACTTGCAGAGTTCTTGACTGCTCATCCAGTTTCAGAAAACTCAAAACTTCATGAAGATATTCCAGATGAAGTCTTCGAATCTAATGTAACTTCAGAGGATGAATTTGGCAGATGTTCTTCGATGGAGCATCACGAATAGGTCCTAAAGGCAGGATCATTACTGGTATGGGGGTTATGTTTATCTCTCCACAGAATTATGTCCTCCCTAGAGCATTTTCTCTTGAATCATGCTCCAATAATGGGGCAGAATACAATACTCTACTTATTGGTCTTCAGCTCGCCCACGGAATGGGGGTACGCTACCTTGAGGTTTATGGCGATTCAAAATTGGTTATCAATTAGGTTAAAGGCGAATATGAGGTCCGTTACAAGGATTTGGTGCTTTATTATTACGCAGTCATCGAAATGGCTAATCTATTTGATGGCTTTTACATCGGGCATGTATCTCGATCTCAGAATACTAAGGCGGATGCTCTTGCTGTGTTAGCAACAACACTAGCCTTGCCAGTCGACACCGAGTATCACCTTACGGTGGCGACTCGACATCTTGTCTGTTCTAAACATATGTTAGGAACCAGAGAGCTCTATGATATCTCGATGGATGTTGAGCTGAGAGATTGCGATTTCCTTTCATCGACTATGCTCTACATGGTCTGCTGCCAGACAGTCCTAAAGAAGCGACATCTATTAGACGAAGGTCTCTCCGTTTTTACTATGATCTAACCCTGAAGACACTTTACAGTCGTTCATATGACGGTGTCTCCTCCATTCCTTTCTAATTCAGAGGCGCAGGAAGTGCTTAAAGAAGCACACGATGGCATATGCGGAACGCATCAGCCAGGTCCAAAATTTAAAGACAGATTACATAGACTTGGATATTATTGGCCAACTATGATAGTCGATGCCATCCAATATGCACGAAAGTGTAAAGCATGCCAAATTCATGCGAACTTCATACACCAGCCTCCGGAGTTGCTCCACCGAACTGTTGCTTCATGGGCATTTGAAGCATGGGGAATTGGTGTCGTAGGGCCAATCAGCACCTCTTAGACAAAAGGACACCGGTTTATCCTGGCGATAACCGATTACTTTTCAAAGTGGGCAGAAGCCATACCACTAGTTGAAGTCAAAACTTCCAACGTGATTAATTTCATCAAACACCATGTCATCTATCGATTTGGTGTCCCTAGGCGGATCATCCATAATAACGGTCCCTAATTCATAAGCCAGGTATTCTATTGATTCTGTGATAAATATCGAATTCAGAATGTGACTTGAACTGCCTATAATCATGCCGCTAATGGCTTGGCGGAAGCATTCAACAAGACAATCATTAAGTTACTCTAAAAGTTCGTCTCCTCGAATAAGCGAGATTGGAATGAGAAGATCTGTGAATGTCTTTGGGCCTATCGGACCACGGTTCGGACCCCGACAGGCAATACGCCTTTTTTCCTGGTGTACGGGTATGAAGCAGTCATACCGTTGGAAATCCAGATGCCGTCATTACGAGTTGCTCTGATCACTAAGATCACATCAGAGGACAATGATCGGTTGCGTCTTCAAGAGCTCGAAGCCTTAGATGAGAGGCGGTTACAAGCTCAGCAGAACATTGAGTTGTATCAAGTTCGGATCTTAAAAGCCTTCAATAAGAAGGTCAAACAAAGAGTCTTCCAGAAAGGAGATTTGGTTTTAGCCGTCAGACGACCAATGATCATAACTCACAAAACTAAAGACAAATTTCAGCCTAAATAGGAGAGACCGTTTGTAATAGAAACAGTCTATTCAAATGGAGCATATCGCCTTATGACTTCAGATGGTGATTTACTCATGATGCCGATCAATGGCAAGTTCTTAAAGAAGTATTATCCTTGATAAGGATCCTTCTCATGATCAAGTTAACATTACACCTCTGATCAAGACCTTCAAATCCAATATGCACAGAAGGAGCGCCCCTCTCTTCCTCCAAACGAGATCATACAACCATGAACCAGTAGGAAGCTGATCATACACTGGTTGTCTCAAAGAAGAATCAAGGTTACACATGCATTAACCAAATGATCCAACACCCTTGAGGGTTAAGGATAGAGGAAAATGTTGGCCTTTAAGCCCAACATAAGTCCACGATAACTCATCATGCTGAGGGGAATAGCATGGCTAGACCGACTCAAACGGTAGTTGGTAAAGGCATATCAAACCCGTTGACAGCTGAGGATTTGTTAAAAATCCTAGGGGACCTGTTCCCATTTGATTCCCTTTTAAAATCACTTACCAATTCTCATCCATAAAATGGTAAGACCACATATAAAGAACGACCGATCCACTCGAATTACTGCTATGTTCAAACACCTCTAACAGTAAATGAATCTCTCGGTCAAGTTAATACTACACTTTTGACCAAAATCGCTCATACCGCAAATCCATTTCGCTGTTAAGTTACATTAAACCTATGACAGTGATCTCCTCGTTTTTCTCAGTGAGAACGAGACCTTTTCATGCTACGTTTAACACTACACCTCTGGCATCCATTCTCTGTTAAGTTAACATTAAACCTATGACAGTGATCTCCTCATTTTTCTCAGTAAGAACGAGACCTTTTCATGCTACGTTTAACACTACACCTCTGGCATCCATTTCGCTGTTAAGTTAACATTAAATCTATGACAGTAATCTCCTCGTTTTTCTCAGTGAGAACGAGACCTTTTCATGCTATGTTTAACACTACACCTCTGGCATCCATTTCGCTATTAAGTTAACATTAAACCTATGACAGTGATTTCCTCGATTTTCTCAGTGAAAACGAGATCTTTCCATGCTATGTTTAACACTACACCTCTGGCATCCATTTCGCTGTTAAGTTAACATTAAACCTATGATAGTGATTTTCTCGATTTTCGCAATGAAAACGAGATCTCTTCATGCTATGTTTAATACCATACCTCTGGTATGTATATCTTTTTATCAAGTTAACATTACCCTCTGACAAATTGCTTTTCAAATTCCTACGAAGTTCTTTTTGTCACGTTAACATTACACCTCTGACATATGATCTTTTATGGGATTCACTTCCTAACTCCCCAGCAAGTTTCTGAGTCCCACTCAGTCTTTAGTGGACTTCTTTGGTTGTCCCGTTAACAATATACCTCTAATAATTTCTTCCAAGTCCCATCCCAATTTTGAGCTTGGTGGCTTCTCAATCGGTTACGTCATTGTGACCTCTGAACCGGCAGATAGCTAAGTCTCATCTTACAGTCCGGTAAGGACTTTCTTTGTCATCATACGACAAAATTTTGAGCTTGGTGGCTTCTTAATCGGTTACGTCATTGCGACCTCTGAACTGGCAGATAGCCAAGTCTCATCTTTCAGTCCGATAAGGACTATTTCTTTGTCATCATACGACAAAATTTTGAGCTTGGTGGCTTCTCAGTCGGTTGCGTCATTACGACCTCTAAACCGGCAGATAACCAAGTCTCATCTTTCAGTCCGACAAGGACTATTTCTTTATCATCATACGACAAAATTTCGAGCTTGGTGGCTTCTCAATCTGTTACGTCATTGCGACATCTGAACCGGCAGATAGCTAAGTCTCATCTTTCAGTCCGGCAAGGACTATTTCTTTGTCATCATATGACAAAATTTTGAGCTTGGTGGTATCTTAATCGGTTACGTCATTGCAACCTCTGAACCTGCAGATAGACATGTCTCATCTTTTTAGTCCAGTAAGGACTATTTTCTCAAATAGCTGCGATACAACTTGAAAGTAAGAATTCAGAAGATAGAACAAGTTGAAAATGTAACGGAGGAGTCAAATAAAATCACTTTTATTGATTCCAAAAGAGGGATACATGAATACACAGATTACAAGCTACAATGGCGCTTCATAGGACTTGATCTATTCTTCAAGAGTGGCCAGCCTAGTCTTCCTTTCTCCAGCAGCCCTAGTAAGCACCTGCGACCTTAACTCGGCCTTATTAAAGCTCGCCGTCTGGGCCAAGCGAGCTTCAATTTCAACCAAGGTTTCCCTCTGTGCTAGCTACTGCTGCAAGACTTCGTCATTCTGGGCCTTAAGTTGCTCAAGCCGGGCAGTCTCTTTAAGACGCACTACTTCAGCCTTGGACAAAAGAAGATTAGCCCTCTTGATCATTTCCTTGGCCATTTCAGTTTTATCCTCAGCGTCAAGAAGAGCACTGTTAGAAGCGTCTATGGCATCCCCGAGCTCTACTTTCCTTGTCTCTAAGGATTTTAAATCACAAGAAATTGCCTTAGCAGCTTCTTGAGCGGCAAGATGAGCTTCATGCATCTGAGCAATGAGATGCGCAAGATGTTCGTTAATTGAAGACTCCAGATCTGAATGGCTGAGACGGCGCCATTCGTCCACATCCCTCTCGAGTCTGTCCACCAGAAGCTCCAATGTAGTGGCCTGGTCATCACCTCCAAAGTCCCGGATACTGTCAATGCTTCGGGAGAGGACCACCTTTAAAGCAGAGAATGAGGTAGTCGAGCCCTTCAAGACCAAAGCAATGGATCGCTTCAGGCTTTTATAAAAGCTGTCGACTAATTCAGCCACGAATTCGTTCTCGGCCTCAATTACTCCTAGCAAATGAGCAGCCCCTGAAGACAGAGTTTCCACTGGTTTTACTGGCATAACTATGGAAGAAATAATAGAAGCACTGGCTGCAGCAACACGAGGGGTCATCAGTGATCTCAGAGGAATCCTCATCGAGACCAGTACAACAGCTACAACTGAGGTAGGACTAGTAACTATTTCTGGGAGGGCTGGCTCAACCACCAATGTTGGAGAAGTAGGACTGGTAATCACCTTCAACTCCGCGCTTGGCAAGATAGGCGGCACTGGCGAAACCGATGGCATCTCACTCACCGATATAGTTGGAAGTGAGGTTGGTTCCATGACTACCGTTCCCTCAATTTCATTTCCTCTTACTAGTTCAAGCTGATAAGAGGGCAACCCGTGATACAAAGCATCCAACTCGGCAGCATCCGTCACGGTTGAAGTACTTACTTCACCCCTGGTTCCCTCAGGAAGACGGATTGGCTCTCTTGAAGTCGATTCACCCAGAGGTGGAACACTTACAGCAAGACTTTGTTTAAGCAAGGAATAATAAATAGCAGGAGTAAAAAAGGTTGAAACACTACCAAAAGATGATGTCGCTTCAATCGTCTTGGCGGCTGCATCAGTCCCTGCAGGCTCTATTGGAAAATCTTTGGCAGAATCAACACGAATGGCCGACCCACCTTCACTTGCCGAACCCTCCGTGGTCCACTAAAAGAAGTCTCAGCACCCGAAGGACCTACATCAGCCGCATCACCTTTAGACTCTTCCGAGATGGTGAAATAGCCAGCTTCATTGCCTTCTCTATAAGTGAACAGGGGATCATAATGCTCCCCTTGTTCTCCGACAGTCTCAGCTCTCGGGCTTCTCACCGCCTCAGCTCCTGAATCATAAAGTAAACAATGAGCTATATGGAACACACAAGAAGTATATTACAAGAACGGAGCTGGTTTTACCCGGGTCCAGAGCAGCTTTACCAGTAGTCTGCCTAGGAGCTGACAGCCTAATGATTAATGGAGCAGGGGGAGGAGGCACTGCAGATGATTCACTCTCTGCAATAACCGTAGGAGCGTAGTGACGAGGCATCTTCACTACCCTCTTCCTACGAGATCCACCTTTCCGCTTTCGCTTGAAGTGGACGTCAGAATCTTCTTCCTCCATTTCTTCCACATCAACATGTTCCATGGGGGCCGTGCCCTCCCCACCAGAAGCAGTTGCTGGAGCCTCAACACCTATACCCGCTTCAAAACGAGGACTTCCTGCATTCGAAGCTTCGCTATCATCAACGACAATGAATTCCTCGAGGCCTGAAACGCAGACCCTCTTACCCTCGCTCTTCTCAGTGGCCTTCCGCTTCAGCCGCTGAGAGATAAACTTCACACCAAAGGAATTAATAGAAAATTCAGTGGGTGTGGAGTTCGAAGTTCTATACCACTAGCAGAATCCCAGGGTCGTCAGAAGGTTCGGAGTCCTTAGCGGCGTGCACAGTCGCGCTTCAGTACAGCCAGCAATGAAGAACCGCTAGGCACGAGCTCCTTCGATGAGACTCCCCATAAAGGCCAGGCTGCTGTTTGGATTGCCTACATATAATTGGTCATACCCAAACTGACGGGCAAACCAACTTGAAACATAGGGCTCTAAGTAACAGGTGTTCCCACTTCTATACAACAAGTGCGATGGCCGGATGCTAACCAGCCATTCAGAGACTCCCCGACTCAATAACGTCTGCCTACATCCATAAATTCTTCACCATAGCCTGCATCGCGAATGTAGGGGAAGCATCAAAAAAGGCTATAAACGTCATGACGGCACAACAGTTTATGGACCGCAGCCATATAAGTCTTCGACCACGAACACCCCTCAAATCGACGGAGAAGCGCCATGCGAACACCTTCTGGGGCTCCTCTCTGGCTTGGATAATGGAAGGGCAGTGAAGGGCGAACCAGGCCATCAAATAAGTATATGGCAAACCTATTCTGGGGTTTGGTCCGTCGCGAGGCAGGATAGTTCCCTTTCCCCGCTTCGTTGCTGGTGGCCTACAGAAAGCCTCCGTCAATCCACGAAGGCCTCTTTGAATACAGTACACCATGGCTGGAAGAAGTCCAAGAGAACGACCATGGACTAGACGAAAAGCGGGCAATAAGATAGTCGAATGAATGACATCGCCAGATGAGGACGGCAACACACATCTCTTCAACCAGACCGTTAAAAAAACCAGCGAGAAGTGCCTTCCAGGACGTCGGTCGACCAACCTGGTGGTGGAAACTCTAAAGAATATCGCCTTTCTCATAGGGTCCGTCATCTTCTTTCAGAATTAAATCCCCTTGAGAGTGCTCTTGCATCTGGCGAAAGATATCTTCATCTGCAACTCTACAATGAGCTGCTTCAGAAGTACCTTCCAGGTCAGGGAACAAATAATTTTCCCAGCTCTTCAAACTGCATGAAGCTCCCTTATGGCTCCCATGCATGCTGGAGTAAATGTAGAGGTGGCACATCTATTCCCGGTAAGTCTCAAACAAGGCGGGCTCCTGCTTCTCCAGAAGTGCCAATTCGACCTCGCACGGGAAATATTCTTCATATAGGAGAGACCCCAAAGGCAGAGCAGAGACTTCCCACATCTTGTGCAGAGCCATACCCAATTCTCCAACAGGGATGAAGAAGGTCCCTGTAGCCGGTAGTACAACTCAAAGATGGCGTCGAAGTTCGCTGCGCTCATCTGAATACCATAATAGGTCACCCTGACAGCCTCGTAAAGTCCCAGCCTCTCCAGATCCTCCTCAAAATGAGCAAGGACATATAAAGTCAAGTCCCTCCACTATACCTTGGGAGCGTGAATCCACCCTGGGGTCCTGAAATTAGTGGCTGAATAATTGTCACAAACTTTAAAGAACTGATTTCCAAAGGTCTGAGCCACCGCGGGGTTTTCTCCCACTGGAATGTCTGGAAGTACATTCCCAGGGTGGAGACTCAATATACAGCGAGGACCCCCCTTGTGTAACCGGGGGGATGGAATTATCAACTTCCCTATGTGAACAGAGTCAGTAGTCCGAGTCAGTTGCCACTGCATCTTCCGAGCCCTCGTCACACATTGAGAGAAGGACAAGGGAAAATGCTGCTTGCTAGATGGGAGATAGTACTTCTCACCATCCAATTTGAAAATCCACTGCCCCTCTCTGGCTAGCAGCTAGTGATCATTGTCGGGCGCTGCATCTCTGAACATGAAACCGGGCTTTCGATAGATTCTTCGGTCAGAATCTTCAAGGGGAGCAGTAGTTAAGATGCTCCTTATGATGCGCTGATCCTGGGTATGAATAAGTTCATCCCGAGCAGGAGCGCTTCGCTCGCTGAATAGTGAAGCCTACCCTTGAAACTGCGAGCTGATGTTGTCATCTAGCCCCCTGGCTGTGCCAAAGAGACTGTTTAGAGAACCAGGAGTATAGTGCACTGTAAAAATAAGGAAAAACTATGATTAGTTTATTAGCCAAACTAGAGCTAAAACAAGAATGTAATTTTGTTAAGGCATAGCTTCGCTCTCCGAGCGAAGCTGGCCTGACAATAGCTTCACCCAGAAGCTTAGCTTCACAGCTGCAGCTTAACTCCACACGAAGGCAGGATGCAGGAAAATATCCAAGTATTAGCTTCGCTCTAGAAGCTTGACCTCGAACAACAGAACGCGACGAAGCCCAGAGGCTAACTTCGTCAGAAAGGTACTGCTGTCTAAAAATTATTTTAAAGACACTAAGGTCCTTTTCAATTACACTCCAAAAGGTTAGTTTCGCAGCCGGCCTATCATTCAATAAGATGTGAACCGCCTAAGGGATAGCTTCTCCTAGAAGCTTGAAGAAGAGACCCTTCGGTTCTAAGATTTCCAATCAAGAAATCAAAGGAAATTCAGGGAATTGAACTCCCTAAGATCACCAGATCATGATTGATCGTTCTGGATTCATCGGAAGATAGCCAGAAATTGGCTTTAAAAGAGAGATGAAAATCTCTGATCAAAAGGGAAAGATCCCTACCCACGATAGGTCGTTCGATGATCGGAGGAGGAGGAGAACCCTCCGTCTTAGAGGTTGCTACCTTTTTTCCTGCCCGTCTTTTGAGAGCCATTGGAGAACTGAAGAAGAAGTTCTTGAAATTCCAAACGAAGGAGGAAGAAGAAGAAGAGAGTCAGAGTGCTCTGAAAATTCAAAGAGAAGTGGTGCCTTCTCTTTCAGCCCGATCAGGCTTTTATAGGCCGATGATTGCCTAAATGTCGCCTCCTCGAAAGGAGCGTAGGCAGTCGCTTCAAATTAATTTGAAACGGCACCTAAAGTGCCTTCCCAAGAAGCGTTACTTCAGCCCCACTAAGGGCTATTCCGCCGTGAGTTCAGCGTCGACTTCATGCAATGTTTGAGTAACTTCGCTGAAAGATGAACCTTAACCCCGCTTAAAGCTCGAACTTCATAGAAAATTCATGCTAGCTTCGCTGGAAGCTCGTTCCTGATTCAGATAGGATTATATCTTTAACTTCGTAGGAAGTTTAGCTCCGTCAGTCCACTCCAGGTGTTCTCGGATCAAAAAGGAGGAAAACAAAGCAGATAAACAGCACAAGATAAACTTTTATTGATTCAAAAGGGAAGATACATTGGCGCTACCTCAAGGTGGTTCGTACAACCGAATCATTGCTCTAAAGGCGTACAAGTGGTCCTATCTACTTCCAAGCCAAACTAACTAGACACGAAAGGCCTTCCTCCTGTACAAGGCTATAATCCTTTGCATAATGGCAGGTTTTGCCATCAAGAAGTTGGATCTTCCTTGATGAAAATTGGCAAAGGACCGGTTGCCACCAGAAAATCGAATCTTCTTTGATGAAAATTAGCAAAGGAAGGATCCGAGACCTTACAGGTAACGTCTGCTTGCCCGAAGTGGATCATCTCAGATAAGCGACTACCAGCCCCTTCTCGAAGTGGATCATCTAGGATAAGCGACTGCCAACCTCTTTTGGACACGCATCAGCTGCCCAGTTTGTTTCTCCTGCTTAGAATTAAAGTTTCAACCAGAAGATCAAGAGGCAAATCTCTGATCTCTTTCATCAAATTGAAAGACTGGTGAGCACAGTTCACTGCAATACAAATTAGAAACAAGTTAGCAGTAAATCAAAGGAAAATGCAAGCGTGATACGCTAAGTCAAGTTCCTCAGGCGAAGCAATTTATATCAGATCCAGTTGCGCTTTAAGGATGAATTTCAATTAAGCAGAAGATAGCCTCACTTGCACAGTGATGATGGGCTAGCTCAGCATAAGCCAAGTCCTACCCTCGCCTATATGGCTAAGCCAGACTGATCCAGAGGGACGCAGTTTTAGCCCCACCTATATGGCAAGACTGGCTCAAACTTGAAGAGACTAAGTCCAACTCTTGCCTATATGGCAAACTTAACAGACAAGCATGTAATGATCTTTCTTTGATCAAGTGAAAATGATAGCTTCGCCGAGAAGCTGGGAAATAGGGTTGAAGCCCTTCTCTGCAAATCAGTCACATACAAAATGAAGAGTAAGGAAAATCAATCCCTGAGGCAGCTGATAAAGCTAAATTAAGGGAGATAAACTCCCTAAAGTCATTAGTCCATTGGTAAAGTCTCTGGATGACCGAGACTCACCAGTTCTTCGCCGATTAATGACCAGAGTGGGCACCCCACTATTTTAGATATCTGAGTATACTTCTCTGAACAACTAGGAGATATCATGAACAGACTACTTCTCTACAGAGACTTCAAGTGTCCTATTTATAGGCCTCATGGCCTGATCGCACCGCTACTGCTTCAAGCTTAGAAGTGCGAACGAATTTAAGGTATTTACTAAGCCTTGAGAAAAGGAATAGTATCTCTCGGAAATGCACGAGGAAGCAATGATCTTCCTCGTTAATGCAAGAGAGGTTATTCTAACCTCGAAAAAAGGGCAATCCTTCTCGTAACTAGCCGAAAGCAATTAGCCTCGGGAAATGAACGACGTTCCAAGACCAATTTGAAGGGAATCTACTCAAGGAGGCTCGAACGCGGAGCTATCTAGACGCGGAGCTACTCAGAATCGCGAATCTACACGATTTCTCAGCGAACTTATTCTAATCCGAAAGCAGGATTGAAAGCGAAGTTGAACTCAACCACCATGGCGACGTTCGTACTTCACATATCATCAATCAAAGCAATTCAAAGTATTTCGAAGCCTGAACCATTCCATTACAGACTTTCGAAAACTTTGAAGGGGGTCTTATTGACACTCTAAAAAAGATTAAAATTCCTGACTGGCCTGAACAATATCTAAACTTGTTGACATTTACAAAAGACAAGTGACAGACAAGCTGACGACCAGTTCTGTACCCATCTTCGAGGGACAAATCAGCAACTTGGACACTACTGATCCAGTGAAGCAGACAGTGAGCCCAGATTGTCTTTGAAGAGGACCTAAGCAGGTCTAAGATGCTAAGTTAGCTCAACACTTAGCATCACATGAGCCCAAGGGGATAACCTCGCATGAGAGGCTAAGTTTGTCCAACTTCGCCTTAAAACTATTCAAAGCTCTATCGGAGAGCTAACTTATAGCTTCGCCTGAAGTGCTCAGTTAACTCCGCAGAGAGTTAGCTTCGCTCGAAGCCATACACGTAACCGTGCAGAAGGATGGTAGCTTCGCTACAGATATTATCCAGCTCTGCTGAAGAGTTTTCTTCTGACTTCGCCAGATGCTCATTCCAGCTCTGCTGTGAGCTCGATGCGGCAGCTCCGCTGCAGGTCTTTTATGGTCACCTTTGACCAATTATATCTCTAGATAAGATCAAATCTATTCAAGATCAAGATCAAATCCAATCGAGATCAAATCTGAGATCAAATTTGACAGTTGTTTACCATAATCTCTTGACTCTCCTAAAACAAGTAAGAAGATCAAGAGAGATCTTTCAATTGTTTGGAAAGAATCAAAACAGATCAGGAGATCGACGCTACCTGCTATTCCTACCTTCGCAGAAGTTGATTCTAGCCTCGCAGCAAGGCTACTTTCCAGATTTAAATAGATTGACTCAATCTGTTTTCGGATTTTCAAGGGACAATTATACTCCTGTTCTCCCTATAAATAACCTACCAGAGGCATAAGAAGGGAGAGGCATAGACACACATGCGCACAAGCAAAAGAGACGTACAGAGAGAGACGGCTAAACAGAGATCTATTCTCTTGCCTCCAAGAATTCAGAGAGCCGCTTCTCTAATCAGGGTGCTGATACCCTAAGATCTTCCTCCCTCTCAAGAAATCTCCAAAACCAGGCGAGAAGGAATTCTCAAGTGGGAGCGATTTTGAGAAGTAACACGAGAGTTCTACCAACCTTCTGTTCTCTGATTCCCCGAACCAAGCAAGAAGGAAATCCCATCGATCGCATCGTCAAAGGGACAAAGTGGTCGCGTACTGACCAGACTCCTATCGGCACACTTCTCCAGAATCTCAGAGGAGATCTACTTGTAATCTTTTTAGAATACTTGTAATTTAGCTCCTCGATCCCTTTTTTGTAAGTTTTTCCTTTTGCAAAATCAATGGAAGACAACAACTAATCAAGATCAACCGATAAAATTGGTCAGTTGGTGAAAATCAAGTGGGAGGTTTTTCATTCGATATAACGTTCCTTAATTACAGATCTGGCTTTCAAATTTTTTCCTTAGATACCAATCAGATTGGTATTTAGTCAGTCTCATATTAGTAATAAATCAGCAAGATAAATAATTCAACAATGACTTATCTAGAAATAATATTTATTAAAATAAATATTCCATCTTGAATACCTTATTCAGCATATTCCCTGTAATAGAATGTCAGCTCAAAACGATAGAGAATATATTGAAATTTAATAATTCCACAATCAATATTTATACAAAATAAATATTTATTAACAATAATTCGTGCATAACTAGATGTTTGTTTAAACAGGCAGAGAATAGAACAAGAACCAGATTTTAAAGTGAGGTAAGCGTAAAGCGAATCTCCTTATGACAATTACGTCCCCCGTTACGGTGCATACGGGATAATGGACACTGGTCTCCTAAGATACAACACTCTTTTACGTGTTCTGTGCAACACTTCGCAAAATTACGTACAGTCGAATCAAAGTTAACCCGTACCTTCCACTTGATCGAAAGTTGAAACAGACAAAAGGACTACAAAAATTTTGAAGAGAATTTTATCTGAACAGACTTTGTATTTAGAGAGGAGAAGAAGAAAAATGAATTCTAAGTTTTTTTATTTTTGGTTAGAAGTCTTCGCTATTTTTAGCAAACTTCTGACAGTATGTTTTCGAATGGTTGCAACTGTTCAGACAGGACGAACAGACTTTGGTCGGAATGATTTATTCACAACCATTCGCACAGGAAGCGATCGCCCGCTTGTAGGGGCGCTTCAGGTTGGACCTCGGGTCGGGTATGTGGCCGCACTCGCTTCAAAATTGAAGCGGGCAGAGCTTGCACCCGCTCCAAAAAAAAGACTAGGCCGAGCGACTCGGACAAGCACCAAGCAGGGCGCGCAGTGGCGGAGGGGTGGCGCGCGTGGGCATGGTTTCCCCCCAAACGCGTGCGAAAAAATCTAAGTACCCATTAGGCATGCCCTTAACTCCCAATTTTTCATATTTAAACCACTTAACTTTTCACACCACTTTCAATGTGGGACTAAAGAGTTTCTACTCTTTTTGATCCCCTTTAAATTATTGAATCAGGCCAACTTCTGACTTGAATATTTCATTTATTTGAAAATGGAATTGAACATGTGAATATACCACATTTATCTCCAATAGAGGGAGAACACATTCCAATCATCACCCGCTTAATTCTAACAACGAATCATGCCTAAATTTAGCTCAAGTTTTTCCCAAAAACTCACTTAGTTAATTCCAAGTTTCCAACTTAAAAGACAACATCAGAAATGGTAATAGAAGTTATGAACAATACCCCTGAATATGCATGAATTTCTTGCAGTCCATATTCACCAACTAACAGATACTAGAATAGGTTTCCATTGACTCTCAATGTCCTAGTTTTGGACATGTTTAACTATATCAAATAGAAGTTCCTCAAATTATTAGAGCTAAAGTTGGTATTTTAGCAGAGATAAAAGAAAGGCCATATAACTCTAGCAAGTGGTCAACAATTTTCTGCTATTCTTTTCTTGCAAAGGATCAAGAAAAAAGATCCTAACTTTATGAGAAGAAATGGATTTTCAAATAAATGAAAAAGATCACAAGTACGTAGTTCAGGAAGTTGCAAAGTAACTTAACATAATAAGCACCATCTTTAGTCAGCTTCCACGTTGGGTGATCACTATTATTTGGGGTTATGCTCCTACTATCAAGTAGTTGAAGCAGTTTAGCATTATTATCTCTCCCCTCAAGGGGCATATACCCTTTTCTTATGGAACCAAGTCAGGTTAGAGTGATTGGGGAAGAGGGAAGCAATAGGATTATTATCAATCCAAATATCTTCTTAGAATTTGATGACTTTATCATCACCTAAACTCTAATTAACATTGTGAAACAAAACCTCCTTAAACAATAACATCATTCTAGAAGACATTTATTTTGAGAAGGGATAATAGCTTGTACAGGAGAGAGCCTCACTATAGATGGAGTGAAACAGATGACCCGAACGAGATTGGTTGGTGATTGCCTTCCATAACCAATTACCAATAGAGTTGACCATGATTCAATTTGAAAGGCCAACTGAATCGAAAACTGGGTCGTTCAATCCGAAATCAAACCGAACCAGTAAGATGCCAGTTCCTAACCGAACCGAAAACAGTAAGAAATCGGTTCGGTTCCTATTTCTAATTTTCGGAACCAGACTGGGTTGGTTCCGGTTTGAACCGGCATTTTACTTTTTTTCAGCCCCCTCACACAGTCCCTCTCCCCACAACTCCCCTTCCACCTCCTCCCTCTCCCCGGAAGCTCCCCTTCCACATCCTCCCCCTCCAGGCCTCCTCCTTCTCCCCGCATCTCCCCCTCCGCCTCCTCCCTCCTTTCCCCCGCAGCTCCCCCTCCGCATCTGCCTCCGCCTCGACCTCCTCTCCCTCCCCCCTCTGCGTCCCCCTCTAGGCCTCCTCCCTCTCCCTGCAGCTCCCTCTCCATCGGTTCCCCACCGGTTCCGATTCTGAAACGGAACTGCTCCCCACCGTGCTATTCCGGTTCCTCAACTTGAGGAATCAGGAACCACCGGTTTCAAAACCGGCGTCAAGTTTACGTACCAATCAATATTTAGTTGAAATATTTCAGGCTAAAAGCACCCAATCCTCCCTTCTTTTTGGACATGCAAACAATGTCCCAGCTAACACACGAGAGAAGGCTTTATTAGTATTATTACCACTAGGGGTGTAAACGGGTCGGGCTCGGGTCAGATCCATGCCAAATCCGAACCCGATTAGGAATTCGGATTCGGACTCGAGTTCGAGTTAAAATCCCTTCTTTCTTATCGGGTTTGGATTGGATTCTTGTTTTAAATAGATATATTCAAGTTTCAATTAAAGTTATTTTTAATAGTGTTTTTAAATTTTATTAGACGTAAATTGAAAATTTATACACTTTATTTTTATATTAAGATGATCAAGTTCCAATTTTTATAGTTTTATCGACTTAAATATAGTGAAATGTATGGTTGTGAGTTTCATTTTATAACATTTATTCTCATTTCAGAGTTTTTATTAGGTTTTGGGTCTGCAAGTGTTATACCTGAACCCGACCCGATAAAGATTTCGGGTCTAAATTGTAGATCCGAACCCGATAAATATATAAATGGTCGGATCGGATTTCTAGGTTTTCGTGTACATTTACAACCTAACTACACTTTTGATACCGTCAATTCTCTTTCTCACCTAGACAAGAAGCCCGTGAAACAAAAGATAGTATTTATTAGGATTTTGCCTTGTTTTCAAGAAGGAGATGATGGTCAAGAAGATCCAATGGAATTGGAGAAGAAGAAGAACTTGGAGAAAGAAGCAAATTAAGTAAAAAATGTGACAGTTGACAGGGTAATCGACTGCACACAAGGACAGGCACTGTCGACAGTAAGAAATAGAGAAGAGAAAGCAGCTCAGTCTGTCGACATGCACCAGTTGCTGTCGACAGATTGGCACTACTATTGACCGGCCTAAGAAGGCTGTCGACACCCAGTAATCAGATACAAGTTTCCGTTTTTGGCATGTTCAACTTTCTTCTCTAGAGGACTCCAAATGAAACTCAATTTCTATTCAATGAAAACTTATTTCTAAACTTTGAAGGGTCTAGAATTCTTATAGATCAAGAAAATCAACTCCTATAAGAATCGATCAAGTTTTTCAAGTATCTAAAGGTTAAGATCATCTCAGAGTTAGAATAGGGTTTGGATTGTAAAACTCTATAAATATAGATTGTAACCTAATGGATTGTATCATCTTAAGAAGATCAGAGGAAATCAAGAAAGAGAGGAGTAAAGTAAAGATGCATAGAGAGAAGGTATACTCTTATAAACGTGAGAGATTCAAATGGAATGTGAATACCCTTGTGGGACCAAGGGAAAGGTTAGATCTCTATTGTACCAAGTTTATTAATAAAACTCTTTCAAGTTCTCTCTCCGTTGACGTAGGCTAAGTTTGGGCCGAACCACGTTAAATCCTCTTGTTATTGTTAGTACTCTTTTGTCTTGGTATTGCTAATTTGCTCTACAGTAGTTTTTCTTTTGCAAGTATTGTCATATCGCCACAAATTCCACTGCGCACAATAATTGATATCAAGTGCCAGTTGTATTCCAACAATTAGTGTCAAAGCTAAAGATTAATGAAAAATGATATGTCAAAGATAAACATTTTTGCGAGCAACTTCTAGATCGAGAAATTCAATGGCAAAGAAAATTTTGATTTACTGCAAAAGAGGGTGATGGCATTGTTGATGCAACATGGTCTTCAAAAGACCTTGTAAGAAAAGTCAGCAAAACCTGCAACTACATTAGATGAATATTGGGAGGAGATGGATCTAAAAGCGGCAAGTATGATCCAATTATGTCTCGCAGACGAGGTTATGTACAATATGATAGATAAAGAAACGGCTACAAGTGTGTGATCAAAATTAGAAATATTGTATATGACGAAAAGCCTCTCCAAAAGCTATATCTCAAGGAACAACTATATTGGCTACGCAAGAAGGAAAGGACAACAATGTTAGAGCATCTAAACTTTTTTAATATGGTCATCAGCGTTCTTCTAGCTGTTGATGTCAAGATCGACGAGGAGGATAAGACGTTGATACTTCTCAGTTCGCTTTCACAGTCATATGATCACATCACCAGCATCATGCTCTACGGTAAGAAAACTCTCATAATGGAGAAGGTCACGTCAACTCTCTTATCAAACGAGATGAGAAAAAACTCAAATCAAGGTTTGGTGGTCATGGGAAGGAAAGAAAAGGAGAAGGAAAGAAAAGTCCGGGCTCATCGAAGGCGTGCCACTTTTGTCACAAGGAAGGTCATTGAAAAAATGACTGCAAGCATCAGTAATAGTGGTTAAAGAACAAGGGGTAAGCTATGGAGGCAGACGTAGGAATGACCGACATATCGAAGACCGAAGTATTAATGGCTTCATATGTTAAAGACAATACTTCTCAAGATAAAAGCTGAATATTTGATTCTGGTAGTACGGTCCATATATGTTCCCATAAATGGATATTTAACTCCTTGTAAAAGAGGAAGGGACTGTAAAAATAGTGAATTGCTCAGCTTGTGAGGTTATTGGCACTGGGACAGTCAAAGTTACATGCAGAGATGAGATGTTGCGTGCTCTGGAGGCGGTTTTGGTATGTCCCGAAGGCACGATACAATCTAATATCTATAAGGGTGCTTGACGAAGAAGGCTGTCAGATCTAAATGCAACATGGCGTTGATCACGTTAGCCAAGGAGACAGGGTAATTCTGGACGGAAAGAAGTATAGAGGGTCATACAAGCTGAAGGAACAAAACTCAGTTCGAGGTGGAGTTTCAGCCTTTCAGGGATAAGCTTGGAAGGGAGCTCA
Source organism: Agave tequilana (assembly GCA_038442645.1). Taxonomy (NCBI): domain Eukaryota; kingdom Viridiplantae; phylum Streptophyta; class Magnoliopsida; order Asparagales; family Asparagaceae; genus Agave; species Agave tequilana. The sequence goes on along the minus strand of JAVJIF010012721.1, from coordinate 19,790 downwards.
TCCTGAGGTGGAGCTTCAAGGAAAACTGTGACGGGACGTGAACCAGATCAAAGTGTTGCAAGAAAGAAAAAGGTAAATTTGGACAAGACCTGAGATAGCCAAAGCTATGATGGTGAATTAGTCAAAGGCCCTGGGGAGAGGGAGCAAGAATTAAAGGCTTTACGGTATGATCACAATCAAGGAAAGAATTAAGATAATAATCTAAAATCTCAAGGTGTTTTGCAAAAGGCTTAAAAAGCAAGTCAAGATGAAAATTTCTTGTTTTCAAGAAGGAGATGATGGTCAAGAAGATCCAATAGAATTGGAGAAGAACTTGGAGAAAGAAGTAGATCAAGTAAAAGGTGTGATAGTCGACAGAGCTGTCAACTGTACACAAGAGCTGTCAACAAGGCATGTTGACAATAAGAAATAGAGAAAGAGAGCAGCTTAATCTACAAGTTGCAGTTGCCGTCGACAGACTGACACCCCTGTCGACAGGACTGAGAAGGCTGTCGACAACCAGTAGTCAGAATCAGATTCAGGTTACTTTTTTCTAGCACATTCAAATCTCTTTTCTGATGGACTCTGAATAGAACTTAATTTCTATTCAATGAACATTTGTTTCTAAAGTTTGAAGGATCTAGAATTCTTTTAGATCAAGAAAATCAACTCTTACAAGGATTGATCAAGTTCTCAAGTATCCGACGACCAAGATCATCTCATATTTAGAATAGGGTTTGAATTGTAAAACTATATAAATATAAATTGTAACTTAGTGTATTGTATCATCTTACGAAGAAGATTAGAGGAAGCTAAAAAAGAAAGGAGTAAGGTAAAAGTACATAGAGATAGGGTATACTCTTGTAATTATGAGTGATTTAAGGGAATGCAAATACTCTTATGGGATTAAGGTGAATGTTAGATCTCTATTGTATCAAGTTTATTAATAAAACTCTCTCAAGTTCTCTCCCCATGGATGTAGGCCAAGTTTGAGCCAAATCACGTTAAATGCTCTTATTATTGTTATTACTCTTATTGCTAGTTTACTATATAATAGTTTTCTTTTTTCAAGTATTGACATATTGCCATAGGTTTCGCTGCGCACAACAATTGTTATCAGAGCATCGGCTGTACCCAACAATAGGTATAGCAACTAGGACAAAGTTGATAAGAATGACTCTACCTCCAAATAGAAAAGAGCTTATTCTTGTTGTAAGAGAGCTTAATGTTGAATCCATCGAGAAGGGTTTGCCACTCTGTTAACCCTATCAAACTTAATAGGGAGCCCAAGTACTTGACATGTAAAGTTTAATTGATGCAATCATGGTAAGAAGTCAGAAATGACCTTTGCTAAGATATTTCCCAAAATATATAAATGAGAAAGCTTGCAGCAACATTGATCGCTAGGCCATAAATATCTTCAAATGGATAGAGAATAAGCTTTAGATTGGTGATATCTCTACTATTAGCCTTACAAAAGATGAGAGTGTCATCAACAAAAGATTTTGTTGGAAGCACCCCTAAAGTTAGGATCACTACAACAGAAATGGAGTTTAACGACATTTGAAACTTCCGTTAAAAAGCAGCGACAACGGTTCAAAAATCGTCCTCCTCCGCAGAGTTATTACGGGATCGACCTCCGCAGTCAGTTCACCATAAGGGTTGGAAGGGGGTGGGGAGCCCCCTCTGGGGGCTCAGGGGTGGAGCCCCCATACCAAAATTTCTTAAGAAGAAGTTCATCTTGCAGATCTCGAAGCGAGGGCAATGCAGAGAGAGATCACCTTGATGAACTCGCCTGTGATCTAACTCATCATGAACGAGAGGGAAGAGAGAGATTGCCTTGATGAACGAGGGGAGGAGAGATCGAACTCGCCTTTATGAGCAAGGATGAGGTGGGAGAGATGATCTGAAAGTAAAGAACAAAGAGTCCAACAATGTTGAGCTGCGGATCGCTGACGTGCCTGATCTTGATTTCAAAATGCCTTCTGCGGCGGTTATTTTTAGAACCGCCATAAATGGTTATTTTTGCGATGGTTATTTTAATAACCATCGTAAAAAAAGTCGAAGGGTAAAATCATGTATTGTTTTCAACAAATTTAAAAATGCCACCACTTTTTGAGCTTTTACGATGGTTCTTCAAAGAACCACCATCAAACTAATATGTTACGACAGTTATTTTAATAACTGTCATAAAAAGTCGAAAGGTAAACTTGTGCATTTTGTAAATCACCTAGAGGGGGGTGAATAGGTGATAATGCTAATCTAGAAACTAAATGCGGAAGTTAAAACAAATTTGCAACACACTTAGTACAACACACAAGTGTAGCCGAATTCCCCGTGAAGTGCTCTGGACTAACTCCTCTTGATTCCCCTAGATAAGGGTTGAGGTGCTATATGAAGCTCTTGTGGTTAAGTACAAGTGAGGACACACACAAGCAAGCCAAGCATATAAAGATGAACAATATGAAATAATGCAAGGCACAAATGCAAGCAATAAGATATGAATGAATGAATGATGCTTTGAACAAATAAAACAGAGAGAGTTAGAGAGACAATGGATCAAACGCAAACACAAAGATATGTTCCGAGGTTCGAGCCCCTAGCTCTACGTTCCCGCCTTCACCTAGAATGATTTCTAATCTACTATCTTGTCCACCGAGGACTCCCACCAAGGGAACCTTCACCGAGAAGGATTTTTACAACAAGGGAGTACCAAACTCCTCTCTCAAACACCGCCTCACAACCGAGAGGTAGGCCCGTAGCCAAACAACAACCAACAAACACCTCTACCGAAGAGGGTTACAACCAAACTCCACCTCTTACTAGAGGGAGCAAACCACAACCTCAACCTCTACCAAAGAGTGAGCAAACCAATCACCCGATCAACCTCTACCAAAGAGGGATACAACAAAAGCAAGGGTGTTTACAACTTGGAGGCTCAAATCAACCTCAAACAATCTCTTTTCCACAAAACAAAGATCCTAAATAGATTAGGATAGAATGATAGCTCAAGTGTGGAAAAACTAGAGTTTGGAAAAGTACTTGGGAAAACTCTTGTAAAAGATAGAAATGAAGAACCAAAACAAATCTCCCAATTTTCTATTTTCTTTGATTTTTCTAAAAACTCTAAAACAAATAAGATTGATCTTTTGAAGCTCTAAAACCTTTTGAAAACTTATTTTAAACACCAGAAAGGAGAGAAATTTTAGCTCTTGAAATCTTGGCCAAAACCCCCAAGAAATGGGGTATTTATAGCCCAAACAGAAAACTAGCCGTTAGGCTGAACTGTCAGCCTGACAGGCCTGCGGTCGACCGGCCGGTCGACCGCCAACGGTCAAAAATATGACCGTTGGGGCAATCCGGTCGACCGCCCGGTCGACCGCCCAGATACAGATAGCAGAGCTCTCTGGTCCGGTCGACCGCCCGGTCGGCCGGCCCACTGAGCTGCCAGACGTGCACAGCTCTGTGCACGTCGGTCGACCGTACGGTCAACCGGCCCTTGGTGCGGTCGACCGTGCGGTCGGCCGACCTGGCCTGTCAGCCAATTCTGGGTCAGAACTGGGTCAGAAAAACATGTTAAAGTATTTCTAAAAATTCTTTAAAAACTTCTAAAAATCCCCAAAAATAGTTTTATCATTTTGCATTGATATATAAACATGTGATAAAATTTTCAACTCAAATATCAAGCATATGAAATCATTTTTGTGTTTTATCACTTTTACCAAAAACCAAAACTTGTATTTTATCAAACTTGACTTTTTCTATACATGAATAGAAAAGTCAAAATAAGTTTGTTTAAAAGTTAAGCATGCATGTATAGAATGAAACTACTATACATAAACCAATTAAACTTGTTTTGATCAACGATTCATGAAAACAAATATTGGTTAAGCCAAAAACAAAAAGCCAATATCCAAACATAAAACGTGTGTGTTGTGCACTTGAGCATATCAACTATTCTAAACTTTACACATGGATCTAAAACACACTAAACTAAAGTAGGATACTTAAGTCTTCTTGACGATCTTCAATTTTCAAGTCGACTCGATCTCAAACGTGATCCACGAGCTAGGCTATGTATGATCTTGATGCTCGAGCCCTGGAATCACCAAGTGAAGGCTTCCAAACTCATCTTTTTGAAGCAATCACCAACTAATATCTTGCTAAATGATCTGAAACTAAAATCACAAGATTATTAGTAATCATAACTACATGAGTTAATCATCATCAAAACTAGAGAGGAAGGCCTCCGGGCCAACAATCTCCCCCTTTTTGATGATGACAAAACTCATGGAGTTATATATGCATGGATTAAAGTTAAGCTTCAAAGAAGCTCCCCCTTAACTCATGCATAAAACAAATAAACAATAAATATGCAATGAATGACAATGCAAAAACAATAAAAGGGTCTAGATACCCAATGAAATGTTCAAAAACACATAACATGCTCGAGATACCAATTAAAATTAAACTAAATTAAACTTAATATATGCAAAACATAAACATGCATATATAAAACTCAACCAAACTCAAAATCTTTCTCCCCCTTTTTGTCAATCATCAACAAAGGGGTAAAACAAAAACAAAATAAAATCTTCTCCGCCTTTTTAATACAAAGAAACAATTATCAATAAGGGGTAAATAAAGATAATGTTCTCCCCCTTTTTGTCTAAAAAAAAAACAAAACCGAATAGAGGTGACAATCAATTAAGATATCAATTTAAAATATATCAAAGTAGCATCTTGATGCCAATTGAAAGTAAACATAGATAAATCAATAAATGGTATATGCTATATACATTCATGAAGAGGAAGATGTGAAGCTTCCCTACATAGATACATTACATGAAGGAGGAATGACAAACCCTAATTCACATAACGTACACTATGTAATGCATAAGAGGAGATGTGAAGCTCCCCCTACACACGTGTACCACATAAAGAATAGATTGTCAAGCTCTTCAATACAAGATACACTCATCATGAATCTATATGTAGAAGAGATGTTAAGCTCTCCTTGCATATAGGCAATACAAATCAAAACTTTTGTATTTTTATTTTATTTTTTTTAAACAAAATTTTGAGATACCAAAATTTAAAACATTCAAATAAACATCTTGATATCAAAAGAGAGTATTTTTCTTTCAAGTATATGATATCAATTTAAAATTTTATTTCTATCATAAAGCAAGGGAGTGGAAATACAAATACCAATTGTAAATATGAAAATCGAATTTTCTCCCTCTTTATAAAATACCAACAAAAACAATGCGTAGGCTTGAAATGAGATACCAATTGAAAATGAATCAATTGAAACAAATTGAAACTCAAGCTTAGCATAAACATAAACATATATATATATATATATAATATATATATATATATATATATATATATATATATATATATATATATATGAAAAATAGATATCAATCGAAATTGATACTATAGAAATTGAAAAACATACATACATACAAACATATATGAGTATACAAGAAAAGTCAAAATTGATACCAATTGAAAAAAATCTTAATGATACCAATTGAAACAACAATAATATCAAATGTATATCTCATATTATCTACCACCCATTCATGTTCAAGTTAAAATGATTTTCAATATAAAGCATACGTGAGCATGATCTCCCATTCAACCGCCCGTGGATGGTAGGGGTTTTCAGAAAATAGATTTGAAAAATAAAGTGTGTTTGAAAACTCTACCAAATGAAGAATATCGCAACTAGTTAAAAGGAAAAACTTGTTAAACTAGTCGAAATCCTTCAAGCAAGGAATAAAACAAAATTATTTTTCATGAAACATGAAATCTACATGATAATCAACACTCTAAGTCAATTAAGCATAAATATGACTCATGAAAACAAACACATGAGTAAACAATAAATGTGAGTGTACAAATAAGATGTGAAGATCATAATCACGAAAAATATTCAATTAAGCTCAATTAATTCCTTGAAACATGAAAACATGAAAATCATCAAAATTATTTAATCTTCAAGGTATATGTATGTCCTATATAAACTAAAGTATACATACATATCCAAACACAACGAGTCCACAAAGATATATGCATGAAGGCACGTGGCTCAAAGGATGTATATGTATAACAATAGTTTAGATAAAATGGACATATACATGAAGTTAAATATAAACACATGGAAACATGAAAAACTAAATTTTCAATAAAACAAATTTCATTTCAAGGTATATGTATGATTTGTCAACACAAAAAGTATACATACATATCCCTAAACACAATTGAGTCCATATGTATAGATTTGTATGAAAAGCAAATGACTCAAGGGGTATTCATGTATATAGACATATACGTGAAATGAAAACACATGATCATAAAACAAAAGCAAAATGGGAATACAAGTTTAAAATGCATGGATCATCAAAACTAGACTATACTAGCACATCTAATGGGTTCAAATAAGCATTCAAGCACAAACATATATAGATTTATTTGTGGCCCACTATATGCACAAATATATACCTAGTCTTAATGAAAACTAACATTTAAACATATATTCAAATCATGAAGCATCAAACAAGATAAAAATCAACATGATAAACATAAACATGATTATTATGTAAATCCACATGTTATTAGAGCTATGATAAACGTGATAGCCAAACAAACGGTGAGAACACAAATAATAATCCATATTAAACATGGGTGTCTCAAAAGGGCTATACATGCATGTCAAAGATCTAATAAACATGACACTAATATAATAATGTATAAACATCAAAACATGCTATATATAAGAGAACGAAAAGCATGTAAACAATAATTAGGAGTTAGGAATCGTTACCAAAACCTAGAAGGCAACTTTCCTTGTCTCCAAAACATGGTGGTCATCTCCACCAAACTTCCTTGAAAGAGATGCATCCAAATGATTTCCATGAAGCTCGGAACGCATCTACTCCAAGGTACCGCTACTCTCACCTCATGTGAGAGCCCACACCTACATCATAAACATTAGGGGTGGTCTTTGGTACCCATATCTTATTGGGTCCATGGGGCTTAGTTCCTTTTCTAACCCAAACAAAATTCTTTGCTAAATTTGAAACATGTATTCTATCATAGCAAAATTTAGCAAGGCGGCCCTTACGTCCACAATGTGTACAAGTGTACACATGAGCATACATAGTGTGATGGTGTCCGTGAGGAGTATGTGTATGCCGTGGAGGGTATGCATGCATAATAGATGAAATTTGCTTCTTTCGAAATAAAGATTCCAAACGTGTATGACCCACAACACATTGGCTCAAAGTGGAGCCCAAACAATCAACACTCTTCTTAAGCATGGATATATCATTATCAATCAAAGAAGAAGTGTGGCATGCAATAGGTGAAGTGTGTGATACTACCCTAGCATGGCAAACATGTGCATCTAAATCATTTTTCAAAGATTTATTTTTATTTAAAATATTTAAATCATTGGAAATAGAAATTATTTTATTTTTCAAAGAATTATTTTCTTTTACAACAAAATCAAGTTTTGAAGATATAACTTTATTTTTTTTCAAAACATCATTATAATCATTTCTATTTTTTAAACACTCATTTTGTTTTAAAACAAGATTAAGTTGAGATTTCAATGAATCCCTCTCACTAGAAATCTCCTCTTTCATTTGCAAAACATTGTTAAGTCTAGAAATCAAATTTTTATTATCATTGTTAAAGCCTAGACTATTCTTTTTCAAAATCTTATATTTTCAATCAATTTTTCACACACAATGGAAAGTTCTTCATTCAAGGCATGGGCATCAATATGATCATCATATGAAGAACTAGCTTCAAAACAATCTAGTTGAGATTCCGATTGTACCTCAAGGGAGTCATTCCCTGGATCATGAAGCATTGTGACTCAGATTCTCCACTAGACTCCTCCTCTTATTGGATTGGCATTTGAAACTCGGAGGTGGTGGTGGTGGTTGTCAACTTGTTCCACACTGCAAAGGCGGAATCAAGATTAGAAATATCCATACGATATTCTTTTGAAAGCGTGCTTCTAATGGCCTCAAGGGCTTGTGCATTGGCCCCTATATGTTTGCTATCACTAAGGTAGGATTCCTTTGCAATGGCAAGGTGAACCTTATATCCTAGAGTTTGTAAATAAATGGACATCTTAGTCTTCCAAACAATGATGTTGGAAGGGTCAAACATAGGTGGGGTCATGAAGTCCATGGGTCCAAACTATATGTGTGCAGCAAAACAAATGTGCAAATGTAAATGGTAAATTAGCAAACAAGGATCTCACTCCTAAGATGATAAGCCTAAGTATCAGGAGCATAGGCTCTGATACCAATTGTAAATCACCTAGAGGGGGGGGTGAATAGGTGATAATGCTAATCTAGAAACTAAATGCGGAAGCTAAAACAAATTTGCAATACACTTAGTACAACACACAAGTGTAGTCAAATTCCCCGTGAAGTGCTCTGGACTAACTCCTCTTGATTCCCCTAGATAAGGGTTGAGGTGCTATATGAAGCTCTTGTGGTTAAGTACAAGTGATGCACACACACAAGCAAGCCAAGCATATAAAGATGAACAATATGAAATAATGCAAGGCACAAATGCAAGCAATAAGATATGAATGAATGAATGATGCTTTGCACAAATAAAAGAGAGAGTTAGAGAGACAATGGATCAAACGCAAACACAAAGATATGTTCCGAGGTTCGAGCCCCTAGCTCTATGTCTCCGCCTTCACCGAGAAGGATTTCTAATCCACTATCTTGTCCACCGAGGACTCCCACCGAGGGAACCTTCACCGAGAAGGATTTTTACAATAAGGGAGTACCAAACTCCTCTCTCAAACACCATCTCACAGCCAAGCGGTAGGCCCGTAGCCAAACAACAACCAACAAACACCTCTACCGAAGAGGGTTACAACCAAACTCCACCTCTCACTAGAGGGAGCAAACCACAACCTCAACCTCTACCAAAGAGTGAGCAAACCAATCACTCGATCAAGCTCTACCAAGAGGGATACAACAAAAGCAAGGGTGTTTACAACTTGGAGGCTCAAATCAACCTCAAACAATCTCTTTTCCACAAAACAAAGATCCTAAATAGATTAGGATAGAATGATAGCTCAAGTGTGGAAAAACTAGAGTTTGGAAAACAAAAACTCAAAGAAAAGTACTTGGGAAAACTCTTGTAAAAGATAGAAATGAAGAACCAAAACAAATCTTCTAATTTCTATTTTTTTGACTTTTCCAAAAACTCTAAAACAAATAAGATTGATCTTTTGAAGCTCTAAAACCTTTTGAAAACTTGTTTTAAACATCAAGAAAGGAGAGAAATTTTAGCTCTTGAAATCTTGGCCAAAACCCCCAAGAAATGGGGTATTTATAGCCCAAACAGAAAACTAGCCGTTAGGCTGAACTGTCAGCCTGACAGGCCTGCGGTCGACCTGCCGGTCGACCGCCAACGGTCAAAAATATGACCGTTGGGGCAATCCGGTCGACCGCCCAGATACAGAGAGCAGAGCTCTCTGGTCCGGTCGACCGCCGGTCGGCCGGCCCACTGAGCTGCCAGACGTGCACAGCTCTGTACACGTCGGTCGACCGTACGGTCGACCGGCCCTTGGTGCGGTCGACGTGTGGTCGGCCGACCTGGCCTGTCAGCCAATTCTAGGTCAGAAACTGGGTGAGAAAAACATGTTAAAATATTTCTAAAATTTTTTTAAAAACTTCTAAAAATCCCCAAAAATAGTTTTATCATTTTGCATTGATATATAAATATGTGATAAAAATTTCAACTCAAATATCAAGTATATGAAACTATTTTTGTGTTTTATCATTTTTTACCAAAAACCAAAACTTGTATTTTATCAAACTTGATTTTTCAATACATGAATAGAAAAGTCAAAATAAGTTTGTTTAAAAGTTAAGCATGCATGTATAGAATGAAACTACTATACATAAACCAATTAAACTTGTTTTGATCAACTATTCATGAAAACAAATATTGGTTAAGCCAAAAACGAAAAACCAATATTCAAACATAAAACGTATGTGTTGTGCACTTGAGCATATCAACTATTCTAAGCTTTACATATGGATCTAAAACACACTAAACTAAATTAGGATACCTAAGTCTTCTTGACGATCTTCAATCTTCAAATCGACTCGATCCCAAACGTGATCCACGTGCTAGGCTATGTATGATCTTGATGCTCGAGCCCTGGAATCACCAAGTGAAGGCTTCCAAACTCATCTTTTTGAAGCAATCACCAACTAATATCTTGCTAAATGATCTGAAATTAAAATCACAAGATTATTAGTAATCATAACTACATGAGTTAATCATCATCACAACTAGAGAGGAAGGCCTCCGGGCCAACATATTTTTCAACAAATATAAAAAATTCTACCACCTTTTGAGCTTTTACGTCACTTCTTCAAAGAACTGCCGCGTAAAAATAATATATTACAGCATTTATTTTAATAACAGCTGTGAAATGTCTGAAGACAAAATTGTGTATTTTCATCAAATTTTTAAATTGTCGCCGCTTTTTAATGCACGTCAGTTGGGACTCAAACCGTCATGAAATGAGCTACGTGAAAGCCCGTTTTTGTTGCAGTGGATCAGAGAGAGAGCACCAATATGCAACTGTACAACCATAATGAAAGAAGGGAAGAGGTGGTCTCCTTACTTTATACCTTTGCTACAATTGGTAATATTAGATTGATTACTATTGACCAAAATTGAACATTTGGAAGAATGAAGAATCAAGTTAATCCAATTTACACCATTTAGGCCTAAAACCTCAAGCCATTTCAGTCTTTCCTTTGTGGTAGGTGTGAATCTCATTGGCTATCAGAATAGAGTCAAGAGAGTTCTAATTGGATTGGAAAGCAGATTAAGACTTACGCACAAGGAGAGGGATGAAAGATCAGAGTTTTTCGGATAGGATATTTAATGACAATCTTAAAAATACCATTAAGTACCCCGATTGGCCTAAGATCTTGGTTCAAATTTGCACCAACTTTAGGGATCAAGGTCACCAATGCAAAATTGATCCTATCCTAAAAGCTTGAACTATCAGAGAGGGGTGAAGGTACAAGATCACCTTACAAGATCACCCTCGTTAGTGTCCGAGAATTTCTCATATAAAAAGGTTCAGAGAAGCCAACCCTTACCATTTCAACTTACCCGCTTTTGCATGTTACATTTAGTCCCCACTTCAACTTACTATTTCAGTTTACCCTCATATGCACACCCTCTTTGCTGTTTAAGTCCTTGAATTTTTGTTATATTTTACTTTTCTTCCTCTTATGCATATCTTTCCATAAGGTAAATTGCGGAAAGCATCCTGTATTATCAGGATTATTGCACCAAACCCTCCTGAACTATGAAAAGTTACATTTTGACCAATTTGACTTTCAACAATGTTAAACTTTTCCGTTAAAAGAGATACACGCAGAGCATGTGCCCCTCTTAAATTTAATTTTTTTAAAAAAGAATCCACAATCACCTCATTTTCCACCACCACCTCCTCCTCATTTTCTCCCTAAAACCTACTAGCATCATCAACTCCTCCTTCACCACCACCTCCTTCTCAAATCCGCCACCACCTTGCCGCCTCCACCGTCTCCTCTTCCGCCAACGCCACCACATCCTTATCTCCTTCTCAAGTCAACATGCCATCAGCACTACCAACACCTCCACCCAAACCAAAATCTCTTGTTAATTTGAACCATAACGTATCCCAAACCCTTCTCCTCCCGTCCACATATTACTCCTATTTTTCACCATCACCATCATTACACAATCCATCCTTCTCTAGTCCCACTCCTCTCTACTTGTTAGGGGTTTCCTAGGAAGAAGATAATTAGGAGAAAAATTGAAATTAAGAATATTTTAGTTAAAAATAAATTAGTTATTGAATAATTAGAGGAATTAAGTGGGCCAAGTGTAAAGCACGTAACTGATTTGAACTGAAAAGTTAACAGTGTTGCAGTTTAGGGGGTCATTGTGTCATTTTTTATACCTCATGGGGGTTTGGTATAACACCCTTGATAGTATAGAAGTGTTTTGCGCAATTTACCCTTTTCCATATCATATATGTTTTTATTTGTTTACTTATTTTGCAATCATATCCTTTTATTAGTCAAAAGTAGTGCTATAGATAAAGCAATACCTTACTTTTTCAAAACTGACGTATCACTAGTTGAATTAGCAAACCATTGAAGTTGAGGGACAAACTTACCCTCAAATTGGCTAATTAATTATTGTGATCATTTCCTCACAAATTTGATTTTAAATATAACATTCTCTTCCATCTTTGCTTTCTCTAAATTTTTCTCTTCAACAGATGCTTCTCTTCTTCTTCTTCTTCTTCCTCATCTTTATTTATTTCTTCATTGATCTCTAAGATTGAAACAAAACAGGAAGGGTTCTTTCAATTAAGATGTTTTTGTTGTGCGAGAGCGCTATCCAATCACAACAACCAAACAATAGAGAATCCCAGATCTCCAGCACAAAGAACAACCCAACAATCACACGAAGAACACACAAATCACAAAGACGAGATTTAACGAGGTTCGACCTCAATGCCTACGTCCTCGGGGCAATCAATGGAGAGATTTATATTAGGAAGATGATTACAATAGCTCTTCTTCTCTTTGAATGCAAGAGAACTCAGAGCTAATCCTTTTTCGCAGAGATTAAAACCCTAGAATCACTTTAGGCTTAAATACCCCACATCAGAGGATCAGTAGATTTCACCCAAAACCCGACTGACGGTCGACCGGGACGGTCGACCGACCCTTCTTCCGGTCGACCCGGCGGTCGACCCAGAAAACCCGAGAGTTGGGTTGATTACAGTCAGTCTATTCGGTCGACCGGCCGGTCGACCCAGAAAACCCGAGAGTTTGGTCCTGCAGTCAGAGCACTTCGGTCGACCGGGCCGGTCGACCGCCCAAATCTCTGTGCATGCTGTGCACGTCGGTCGACCGGGCTGGTCGACCGACCCTCCTGTCTTCTGTTGCTGCTGCTATTTCCTACCGCTGTCCCTTTGCCTCTCATCGTCGACTTCCTTGGCGATCTTCGACGGCACTTGGCATGACATCATCTCCTTTAATATCCTCTCTCCTCCAACAATTCTCCACCTCGGCGAAGATTTTCAAATCTGAGCCGAACTCCAACGAACCCCAGTCCATCACCTGGCGAAATCGACACACGATCTCGGCGAAATCGACACACGATCTCGGCTTGCGCCGCCGGTCGAAATCGACACACGATCTCGGCGAAATCGACACATGATCTCGGCTTGGAATCTTTAGCTCATCTATTCCTGGAAAACATCGCACATGCCTTCCCTACACTTCACCTTAGGAGAATTTCCATACCTGCCGATCACTATCCGTGGCTCCCTCTCCGCAACTTCACGACTTCATGAAGATTTCCTTATGAGCCAACACTGACTCTCCAATGACCAGCTCATCCAGTCTACCTATCTTCCTGACGGTCCAACCAAGTCTGCGTAGAACACACCAAACATCATCGGCTTCAACTGGATGCCCACCACTCCTCATGCAAGCTCAACATCTTCTAACCGGAAGATAAACCTGTTCATCGAGATTACACCATCTCACCACTACGTGAGATCCAACTGGCCACACCACTTCAGCTCTACATGAAGTCTTTTCACCTCTACGTGAAGTCTCTCCATTTCTACTTGAAGCTTCAATAGGCCACAACTCTTCACCTCTACGTGAAGATCCAAAATAACATCTCGAGAACCCAAATAGCTTCATAAGAGTTGCATCACCAAATGGCTGTGCCTTTACGGCTGCCTACGTACCTTTGCCCAAAAGGATCAAGCCAAACGTAGTTCATTAAAATGAGCTTCAACAAGCTCAAACAATGGTACCTCTATTTGCAGCAGCGAACCTGTCTGACTGAGTCATATGAACCTCTTCCCGACCATCATGGAGAGCAACGGCCTTCAACTTCAGCTTGTCACGACCACAAGCTTGAGATTCATGCTTCTTTATCCACAAGCGTGGCTTCACCTTAGTTCCAATGGCTGCAAATAACTCGACATCCTCAACAATGTCGTCAACCTGTTCAGCATCACATTTGGTATCACGAACTCCACCCGGTGTCACCTCCGCTGAAGTATCCTTTGATGCCGAACCAACTGGAGATGATGGAGTAGCATCAACCTCCACCCGCTGCAATCCTTCCTTGGTCTCCGTCCTCTCCACCTGCTGTGAGACAGTGGACTTCAACACTGAAGTCTCTCCAAATGTGACATGCCTGCTCATCACGATCTTCTTGTCTTCGGGGTCCCACAACCTGTAGCTGTTCCTTTTGACACCCAAGTAGACAAACCTCTTTGCCCGCGGATTCACTTTGCCACTCTTGGCACTGAAGTAGGCCGGACTTCCAACTCCCGCAGCACACCATGACCTTGAGCAGCTTCTCCAGACCAAATATTCAGTGGAGCTCTACCTCCAATTGCAGTCGATCTGTTCATGAGATGGCTAGCATACTCAGTCGCCTCAGCCCAAAACGACCTGTCTAATCCTGCATTAGACAACAACCGCCGAATCTCCTCCAGCAAGGAACGGACTACATCTTTGGCACCCCATCTGTACCTGTTGTGAAGTGAGTTGCAATCCCTGTGTTCTGACCAAATTGTAGGAACTGGTACATGTCCTTTCCAACATTACCAATATGAAGCTCCTTTATCTTCCTACTTATCTGCCTCTCCATTCTTCCTCTCCACTTCATCAACACATCTAGGGCTTCTCCTCTTTGTCTCATCGGATATATCCAAACCTGCCTAGATGAACCATCAATAAACGAGACAAAGTACCTGTGACCTCCAAGCGATGCCGTCTTAGCAGGTCCCCATACGCTCATGTGAACACAATCAAGAAGACCTTCATTGTGGTGAGTACTGGTGCTGAATCTCACCGTCTTCTTATCCAGAACACTATGTCCATCTTCCAAATTGCAGGTAGCAGTACCTTCCATCTCCTTCTTTGCAGGAGCTTGCAAAGATTCTTCTTCTCCTGTCCAGCCTTTCCCTGCCATATCCCCGGGCCAACATCATCTGAAGAACTCGAAGTCTCCACCTGATCTGTAATCGTACTACCCTTCAAGTAGTAGAGGTTTCCTCGGCGGATGCCCTTCATCACCACCATCGAGCCCTTGATCATCCTGAGATCGCCATCTCGAACAGATATCACCATGCCCGATGCTTCCAAAGTGCCAACTGAGATAAGATTCCTTTTAGATGAGGTACATACCTCACCTCCTTCAACTCTCGAACTATCCCATCATCCATCTTGATTCGAACTGTACCCATCCCTTCTATATTACACGGATGGTCATCTCCCATGACCGTGTAACATCCATCCAGCTTCTCAAAGCTATAAAACCAGGCCCTGTTCGGGCACACATGATAGGTGGCTCCGCTATCCAAGATCCACTCAGCACTATCTGAGTTACTAATAGTAGGTGTAGTAACCGAGAGAGAGAACACTGAAGAGTCATCATCCGATCCATCCGCCTGTGTGAGATTCGCCTCGGTCTTTGACTCCACCTTCTTATCTTTGGCCTTAGGGCATTCTGCTTTCCAGTGTCCTAGTTCCTTGCACAAGGCACACTGATTTCTCTTCAGATTTCTGAAACTCGGCCTGGATTTCGATCTCCTCTAATCTCCTTTCCCTTCCTTGATGAACCTCTGCCTCTTACTTCCAATGCCTCCGCCGATGACCCTGACAGAGAAGGATGCCTCTCCTTCTTCCTTGTCTCATAACTCATCATAATCCAAGCTCTGCCTTCCATTAATGAAGGTCAGTGTGAATGTCTCGTACTCCTCTGCAGGAAGTAAATTCAGAAAGATGACCGCCTTATCTTCCTCATCTACCATGACATCCACATTTAGCAGATCTGTAAGAAGCTTCGTATATCGGTTGATGTGCTCATTTACTGTGCTCCCCTTCTTCATCCGAAACTGATACAACTTACTCTTAAGCTGCAACCTGGACTCTACACTCTTCGTCAGGTACTTCTTTTCAAGGGTTTCCCATAGTTTCTTCGCTGACGTCTTATGTTGCATAAGGTATTTTATGTCTTGTGACAAGCATGAACTATCAAGCCACATGCCGATCTGTTCATCTTCGCCCAGTCTTCATCAGTGATAGTGTTCTTCTTCTTCGCCAATAGGAGAGTGTCTTCGAGGTTTGATGCATTCAGCGCATCCATAACCTCGCATCTCAACATACCAAAATTATTAGTCCCATTAAACTTAACAACTTCAATCCTTGGGTGATTGTTCATTGCCTTAACAGATGCAGTTACTTCTGCCATTGAGGTTTCCCTGATCCTCTATCTACGCGGAAGATCAACTACCTTGAAATAGATCTATACACAGATAAAAATATGATTTTTACCTGTCCCTCGAAACCCGAGATCGAGTTTCTCAACAGATCTACTCCACCACGGATTCAACGAGCCCTCCTTGAGTCCTTCTGAGATCGACACACGATCTCCTCGAGCACCCAATACCTCAGATCTGAGATCGACACACGATCTCCACCGGATCCGATCTCGAGCCCTCCGAATCCTCAGAAATCCCAAGTGCAACCTGGAAGCTCTGATACCACTTGTTGTGCGGGCGCTATCCAATCACAACAACCAAACAATAGAGAATCCCAAGATCTCCAGCACAAAGAACAACCCAACAATCACACGAAGAACACACAAATCACAAAGACGAGATTTAACGAGGTTCGGCCTCAATGCCTACGTCCTCGGGGCAATCAATGGAGAGATTTATATTAGGAAGATGATTACAATAGCTCTTCTTCTCTTTGAATGCAAGAGAACTCAGAGCTAATCCTTTTTCGCAGAGATTAAAACCCTAGAATCACTTTAGGCTTAAATACCCCACATCAGAGGATCAGCAGATTTCACCCAAAACCTGACTGACGGTCGACCGGACGGTCGACCGACCCTTCTTCCGGTCGACCCGGCGGTCGACCCAGAAAACCCGAGAGTTGGGTTGATTACAGTCAGTCTGTTCCGGTCGACCAGCCGGTCGACCCAGAAAACCCGAGAGTTTGGTCCTGCAGTCAGAGCACCCGGTCGACCGCTCAAATCTCTGCGCATGCTGTGCACGTCGGTCGACCGGGCCGGTCGACCGACCCTTCTGTCTTCTGTTGCTGCTGCTATTTCCTGCCGCTGTCCCTTTGCCTCTCATCGTCGACTTCCTTGGCGATTTTCGACGGCACTTGGCATGACATCGCCTCCTTTAATATTCTCTCTCCTCTAACAGTTTTGAGGTTCTTTTATGAAAGAAAAGATCAAGTTTTTCTCCTTTTGACATCTAAATGCATATATTATTATGTTTTTTCTTTGCTAAGATATATTATTATGCTTGACCTCTATAGTTGATGTCTTGTTAGCCATTCATTCTCTCTTCCAAGCTTCCCCTCTTCCTTCTCTTTCAGTTTCAAAGCGGACCTTTAAGAGAAGGGCACATCTATAAATCAAGTTAATCCTACAAGGGCATGCATGAAGATGTGCACATACCATAAATTTGGGAAAACACAAGGACACATGCTAAAAACCTATACAACTATTTCACCAAGTTAAAATGGTTTCCCATTAATTTGTCTCAAAATGGAACTGTTAGCTAGGGCAACTAAAAATTATGGTAAGGAAGTTAGGACACCAACATTATTTTTAGGTATATATCAATTTATTTGGTTAGTTTGCTGGTAGGGGTCTCTATTTTGAGGAATAGAACTAGTGAAAGGTGCATAGGGAGGTAAGGTGGCCAAATTCCAAGCCAGTATTTGGTTTTTCTTGCTTTCCTACATTTGATGAATCTAAGGACCCATCAGTCTGGCAAGCCAACCATTAGGGTGGAGATTTCCTAAATTGATTGGACCACCTTTCATTTCAATGGTACAAGTAGGGACCGAGTGAAGATTAGAACATGAGATGTAATTAGATAGATAGTCTAGTCTATACATAACGGCCCAAAAAGAAAGCCAATAGAAAAAGGTCAAAGGGTGTTTTCTTCTTCTTGTTTTTTTTTCCATTCATATTTTTTATCTATGTATTTTCACACTAAATTTTATAAAATAATAAAATAGTACATACATATTATAAATTTTCATAATATATTTTATTCTTTTTAAATTATTGTTAATAATATAGAGACATTTTGGAACTCTACTTCATGTGGTAACGTATAAATCTAAGTTATTGGAAGTCACAAGCTCAAATCTTAGTGGGTGTAATATTATTTTTTACTTTTTTCTCTTGTCATAATATATTTACACCCACACTTAAATTCTTATTATATTTACGCTCACACTGAAAAACATCTTACATTTGTCACTGTATAAAATAAAAGTTGTAACCTGGCCTTGAACTTGAGACCTCCAAAGTCTCGATGGCACAAAAAGGATGATGTTACTAGTTAAGCTAGTATACGAGAATAGAGGTAATACTTTCAACTATTTGCCAAGAGGGGAACACCCTTTGGAGATACTATAAATACAGAGGAGTTGGTAATCTTTTCTAATACGCCCAACTATTTTCTTCACAAATAGAGTAGAAACTTATTTAGGACTCCGCTTTTTCTCCTTTTGTATAGTAGAGTTCAATTCATAATCATAAACATCTACCACTTTATTGACGGTTAAAATTCAATTCGAAAGTAAGAATACCAGAGAGGTGTTATTCATCAAGGATTCTTGAGTGAGACTAAGACATTTGTCTCACCGATACAATTTTTAAGACATTTCTGAATCTGGTATTGGGGACAAATTATTGGAGACTATGAGACTGTGACAAATTTTGGATTTCAATTGGGATAAATCAAGCCATATTCATTATTATTATTTACTAATTTCAGTTCTTTTTAACTTGTTATTCTATCTTAATTAAGCATGTAATGGTTATATTTTCATATTATTAAATAATTAATGACCATATTTAATAATTGAAAATTTATTATTGTTTAATTTTAACCTTAATGAACTCTAGTTTCCTGGTTGAACTTTTCTTATATTCTCACCAATACTGGTATTAGTCTAAATGATTATAGTAAGCATACAATTCGCACATAATGTTTATAAAATTTTTCCAAAATCAGATTATTTAGAGAAGATTAAATTTTACGTGATTTAAGAGAAATATAAAAAAAAAACACATGAATTTATATGTATCCTACCATGCTAGATATACATGGCAGCTGATAACCTCTCTCTGAAGCACTCACGCAAATCTTCTCTTACAAACTTAAAAATGTTTAGGGATAAAATTCTCAAATTTCAAAGAAAATAATAAAGTAACATGTAGTGAAATATATCAGAAGCTAAAGCAGAAACTGAAAATGAGTCATGAACAAGTATGGGTCGTGAACAAGTTTATGAGAACCCATTTGATTCTTTTTTTTTCGCAAATTTTTCTGTCTAATAATTAAGAATTGAAGTTACAACTTTTTTTACTTTGAGGGGCCCTTTCACCTAGCTGATCCAGATCACTGGGCTAATTTGAGTGATGTAAGGGTTTGAAAATCTGTGTAGGTTGGGGTTTATTATGTCTGATGAACTTTTGCATTCAATTAATTTTGGAAATTCTCAATAGAACAGTTGTCCAGCTTCAGATTCCAAAAAAGAATCAAATGAGCAATGTACAAGTTTATGAGAAGAAGAGAGGATAAAGAGAAGAAATGGGTTTGTGAAGCCAGATCTTGGGGGTTTTGGTGTGTGTGTGTTGTGGGGGGGGGGGGGGGG